>JAGKQL010004526.1:0-14111 GCA_018398635.1 Cyprinodon brontotheroides
TCCTCTAAATAAAAAATGGATGACGGAGGAGACTCATCCACGACCTCAGACATTAAACTCTCCTCCTCTTGCATGTTTCCGCTGTCCATAGCGTTCCTTGACAGCGTCGTTTCTAAGTCACCAATTTAGTGCTACTTGGTCCCAATGGAATTTCCCATTGGGAACCTGCTAACACTAAGTTGCTAACTGGTTAGCAAGATTCTTTCGAGACACCGGCCATAACCAAACATGCTTGTGAACCTTCATCCACAACAATCCCGCCCCCTTGATAAACAACCAATCACATTCACTTTATTAACTCGTGTAAAGTCGTGCACCACTTGGGAGAATTTGGAAACGCAACGATTGGAACAGCAGCCTCCCTACGACTTTAAAGCCATCGTTGGCGTGCCAGTTCAACCGAAACTGGCCCACGCCTCTATAATGGAAAGTTTTAACTTGTAGGTATTTCTTTAACTTCACCTTCAAAATTAGGCTTATTTTATAAAAAAAATAAATAAAAAGAAGGACGATGGCATGACTCTATTTAAAAGCCTAATTTTATTCTATCTGTGTGAAAGCTGGCATTACATATCCTGATATTTACACAGCAAACCCGATAGTCACTTGGAAGACATTCAACCATATAAATCCGTTTGCATGCTGTAGCCTCCAAATTGATATTCAGTTTTTTCTGGGTCGTTCTGGAGGACAAAAGGTCAATCTTTATAAACTCCCCTGCTGCAAGGTGGCATTTACTCAGTGCCGACACTTGATCCTCATAGCGTGTTCATGATCAGGTCACAACAACGTCCTGAAGATGCGTGTCTTGTGTAGGTAATATGGAAAGATGTATTACCACTTTCCTCCTACCTTGTTCTGACAGATTAGAGTCTCCTAGAGAGGAACACATGAGGTTTGCTTTGACACTTTAAAAATGCTTTTCATAAAAATGCTTTTTTGTTGTTGTTGTTTAGGTTTGTTGACACATGCCTTGTAATTTTCTGGAGGATTACCAAAAATAACTTTTGGAAATGTTTTCATCCTGATGAGAATTTGACCTTTCATGCAGCTTTACAGACAATTTGAGTCTTTCATTTTTACAGAATTTCAACAAACTATTCAGATTATTGGGATAAAAAACTCTAGGGTGAAAACAGTCTTATACTGTGTTCAGATCAAATGTGTTTTGACCGTCAGAGGCAGCTGGTTTACATGCAAAGTCTATGGTAAGCCAGTGCTAAGGGGAATCTGGAAGCCCTGCATGGTGGTTCGCATCAGGCGTGTTTTGAGCTTTCATGCATTATGCTTGTCATTGGTAAAAAAGTATTTAACTATTCATCCTAGTTAAATAAGCAAGGAGATTGATGAATTTCACTCAGTCGGCACATTTATTCACATCTTTGCAAAGAGAGAAAAAAACTATCAGAAAATAAGTACAATTTTCTTAAATTAAGTGCATTCACTCTAAATTTGAATAGGTAAAATTAGATAGTTTGCCAATGGAATGAGTAATTTTACTCTTAAAATAAGATAATTAGATAATATGCACTTGAAATAAGACAATGCAATTGTGTTTTCTTATTTTAAGTGTAAAATTGTTGCTCCATTGGCAAAATGTCTTTTTAACCTTCTCAATTCAAAACAAATGCACTTATTTTTAGAAAAAAATGACTTATCTAGATTTAGATTTTTGCAGTGAAGAGATCATGAAGCCCTTATGGCACAGCGTTAAGCTCTATTCTGCCAGAGCAGGGTTCGTCCTCCCTTACTTAGAAAACTGCAAAAGTAGTCAAAGTCAAAACAAATTACAGACACTTTGGTTAACAGTAACATGTTATGAATAAACCTTGAGAAAAAATCTACATTTGTTATGGGAAGAAGCTATGTCTGGTCTACAAACACCATCATGCAGAGAATTGTGTGGCCTTGAGAGAGAAACAGACTGAGTGAAAACTTTTATAGTGAGTAAATAGGATAAATTAATATATAATAATAATAATAATAATAATAATTTCGATAATAATAATAAATCCAATTTGTGAGCACTTTTCATTAAGAAAAATCTCAAAGTGCTACACAGTGCAAATAAAATCAAAGATAAAAATCAACCATAAAAATCATGTGGTCAATAAAATCAAAGATAAAAATAAACAACATAAAAAATCATGTGGAGGCAGAATAGGCTTGCTTAAATAAAAAGTCTTCAAGCCTCTTTTAAAATCATTCAATGGTTGTGGAGCTCTCAGATGATCTGGGAGAGAGTTCCAGAGACGGGGGGCAGCGACAGCGAAGGCCCGATCTCCCATGGACCTTAATCTGGAGCGAGGCAGGTGAAGGAAGTTGCAGTCTTGTGATCGAAGAGATCTGGTGGATGAATGTGGAGTGAGAAGGTCCTTCAGATAATCCGGTGAGGATCCGTTTAAACACTGATGGGTGATGAGCGCGATTTTGTATTGAATTCTGCAGTATGATAGAAGAGAGATAAAAATTTTCCGACAACAGTCCACTCTTTTCGATTATAAAGCGATATTATCCTTGTGTGATCTCGATATTATAAAAAAAAGGAAACTTTATGAATATAAATTAAAAAACTAAGAAACTAAAATTGTGAATTTATGTAAAAAAAGCTAAAAACTAAGAAACTAAATAACCTCTCTCTCTTCCTCTGGATCCCAAGGTCCTCTCGGCGGCCACATGTAGCCACAAGGAAAACAACAATGCGTGTTGACGTACACAGAATTACAGAGTTTAATCCAATATAAGACAATGCATAAACTTAGAAGTAAGACAATGCACAAACTTACACCAGAAACTGCAGAACAACGGAAGACATACATTCATTTACCTGACATAAATGGAGAGAGGAAAGAAAGAAAGACGTAAAAACACATCTTTGTAGAGATTGCAAGAGCAAATCTGATTTGTTACTTCTGTGTAGAAAGTTTTATCCTCTTGTATTTAATTTATTCAAAAAAGGCTGTACTTTTGCTCCTCCAACCAGGAGCTATCTCTGACCCCTTATCTGAAGCCTAAAACCCCTGCAGTGTTTACGGCCTCTCACAGATGAGTGTGAAAAGCCAGAACTTCCACTGTATTGTTTTACGACACAGACAAAAGGCAGTTTAAACGATGCTAGCAAACCATGCAGCCACGCTGCAGAATAAGTCACTGATTTAAAACCACAATTTAGGCCATTTGAATCAAGACATGTTAAGGATTTTAAAACTATTTAGCTTATTTAAATGTATTTACTTCTCAACAATATATATATATATATATATATATATATATATATATATATATATATATATATATATATCAAAAATGCACAACTGCATTCAAGTCAGTGGACAATGTTAAATGGAAAAATTATGGAAAAGATTATGATAGCTAAAATATGTTGCCAATAAAAAGAGCCCTGGAATCACACCTTAGTTGGCAAAAATATTTACTGTTTTTCCCCATGATGATACTTTTATGGTAAAATATCTAATTGCTGAAAATGTTAATTTTTAGTTCTTATCATTATCAGTTACACTCATCAAGCGCGTGCAAAGTAACATTTGAATTAGAAAAGCTGCAGCGTAATACTGTAGTCTATACAAAGATATCTCTTTCTACAGCTGGTTCCCTTAAAAAAAGTTAGAAAATTCTGAAAAAATACTTTTTTAATATATATATTTATGTAAAAAAGTACATGTCAGACTTAATAATATTACTTTAGCGATATAGTTTCAAGGTGTTGATTTATTGTATAAGTATTTTACAAAAATATATATACATATTAAGTCCAGTGACATTATTTAACTTAATTAAAAAGTCTCTTGCATTTTGAGTTTTTGGGAAATTTTAGGTGTACTTAACAATTTAAGTTCATAGTAGATGTGTTTAAGTTGATTTAGATAAAAATAAAAGATTTACTCAATTTCTCTGCATAATTACATACTTAACACTTAGATTCAGACATACTATAATTTAAATGTATTTAAATTTCTTTCTCATAATGATGTTTTGTAACCTCTACAACAGCCTCCACTTTTTCGCATTTTCCCGCATATTTTGTCTATTTCTTTATGTTGAGTTTTTGTCCTGTGATTGTATTTTATATACTTTTAGGGTATTTTTCTTCCATATTTTCTCTGATGTTTTGTATTTATATAAATATTTTTTCTGATGGTATTTCATTGTCTCTCAAGTTGTGTTTTTTTCTCCTCAGGTTGGTTTGTTTTTGTGTAAGCCTTTTAATTTTCTGTCTATGAATTTTGAGTATATTTGAGTAATTCTTGTTTTGCATGAACACTGAATGAATATTGGCATCTTTTCTATGCAAATAAACTTTTATCCACTTTTTCAACCGGCTGTATATTGTTCAGTTTTCCCTGAGCAGAAGGTGAGATTTGACTCTGATAGGTCAACCACTGGGCCAGCAGGGATAAAACCTACAGATAGTTTTCATAAAGTCACACCTAAGAGTAAGTTAGAGGGCCCTATTAGCTTAACATGCATGACTTTGTGACTGCGGAGGGAAACTGGAGTACATGGTTCAAACCAAACACCCTGACTTTACAGAAAATATATCCCCAGCTAAGATCTGAACTCATAATATTCCTGTGTCGCGGCAAACATCCTATAAAACATAAGCCTGCAACATATTGTACACGTCTTTCTCAGGTATCCTAAACCCTTTGGACTTATGAGAATTTCAGAACAGCTATTTTATAAAGTTTATTACGGAAGCTGAGAGCTCATATCTGCAATAATAAAATGCACCTGCTGTTGGAGATTTGGGCTCATGTAAGTTTCCACTTAATGTAAATAACATGAACATTTAATACACCACTTCTGATTGTCACACAGTGAAACATCAGCATTGGGCCTCCACCAACCACTTGGTGCAGTAACACAATGCAAAAAAATTAAAATCTTTATAAGTCATTTTTTTCTCAAACTAAGCACTTTTTTTCTTGAGGAAATTGAGGAGCTAAGTAACACACTTTGGCAATGGAACAAGACAATTTGCATTTAAATAAGTATATAAATAATTGCATTGTCTTACAACAAGTGCATATTATCCAGTTATCTTATCTTAAGAGTAAAGATAATAATTCTGTGGGCAAATCATCCCATTAACCTACTAAAATTAAGGGTAAATACACTTAATTTAAGAAATTTGTGCTTATTTCTAGATCAGTTTTGCAGCGCAGAGCTGTGTGCAGCCAATCTATGAGTTGGATGTTGTAGAAGTGGGAACAATGGAATAAAAGAGGCTGTAGAGCTGAGAGGAGGTGCTGAGTGCTGAGTCACCAGTTGTTTACTTGCTGCAAGTCATCCCCTTTTAGATTACACAGAGCTGTTATTTTTGTTTTCAACATGAAAGATTTGGCGGGAATGGAGGCCTACTGGTTAGGGCGTAGAGCTTAGAATCCTGAGGTTGAGAGTTTGAAACCCACTCCCATAGCCTGCCACTCTGGGTCCCTGAGCAAAGATCCTTAACCCCACACTGCTCCCCGAGGGGATGGGTTAAATGCAGAAAGTGAATTTCATTGGGCTTGTGATAGTGTAATGACAATAGAAAACACTGGGAAAAAATATTGGGCCTTCAGCAATTCATATTTATGTTGCAAAGTGAAAAAGAACCGCTTCTCATTTTGGATTTCTGAATCTTGCTGATTTCAGTGTATTCTCATTATCGGTTCAGATGAAATCGTACGAAAGTGCTATGCACAGTAATTTTAGTGCGTTTTTTGGCGTTTTTCATCGTGTTTTTACATGCGTATTTTACGTCTTGCCTGCGAGACAAGAGATAATCGCTTGCTTTTTCATGATCTTACGCAACCTATTCCATACATAGCATAGAATTTAACATACAATTAACCCTAACCCTAAAGGATACAAAACAGCAAGCAACCCTGGTGAGAGACATCATGAAGTAATTATTGCGAGGTGTCCATCCCAGTTTATGTCCAGATTGTCTGCTTTCTTTTTCACCTCTGTCTGCTATAGCACTGATATGTTTTTTAGGGGAAAAGCGTCAAAAGCATTACACGCCAGCTGTGCATATAACTTTTAAGACGATTTCATAATGAACTGATAACGAGAATATGTTGATGATTCGGTAAACGTGAAAATTTGGAAATAGGTATTTTTCTTTTTCACTGCCTCTCATGGTCCTCCGTATAGTGGTATATCTGTTTTGGCCGTATGAAATGTTGCATTAAGTAGCAGATGTTGCTTAATGTGCAGCTCTACTCTCATAGTTCTACTGTGAGATTTAGAACTTGAATGTTAAACCTTTAAAGCCAGTATTTTATTCCTTGTTGGTATATCTTTAATGGTATTCAGTGGAAGAAAATGTGAAGGAGGTAGAATTTTCAAATAATGTGCATAAAATATCAGATGTATCCAAGAAAACCTAAACGATTATAACCTTTAACCTATCTGATAGTTTAATAACCTACATAATATAACAAAAACAATAAATATTTGTGTTGCTGTGCTGTTATATTTATTTACTGAATCACTTAGGATCAAAAATGTTTGGGGTTGTTTGCATTTAAAAGGGGCTTTATTTTGTCGATATATAGTTTTTGGGTAAATTGTCATTAGATAAGAATCTGGATACGAGAAAAAAATAAAATAAAATTGTTTTCTACCCTACACACCTGGTTCCATTGAAGATTCCTGTACTCGTTAGAAACCAAATAACTCTAAATTGTAGAATTTTACAAATCCAACTTTTTATGTCTGCTATGAACATTTGTTGCCTTTTGCAGTTTCACACAACATGCAAAAGATCCAAGTGTTAGCAGCATCTAAATCCTAATGTTAATTAAATGCTGTGTCAAATAATGCTCTGATTGATAGAATAGGACTGATTGTGAACAGTATGAGTCTGATTGCATGACTAAACTGTTATGGGATCCCCCACCAGCAATTTCAGCTAGTCTAGCCACACAGCTTCAATCCCTATGCTTTTTAAAAATCTACAATTACCATCTGAATAGCTTGAAATGGTGATCTATTTCATTTCAGGACTAATACAAAACTCAATTGCTCTTGATTTCCAGCAGTTCCCATTTATACTGAAGGTCATGGATGATGATATTGGGAAAAAGTTCTACACAATAGCAGACAAGAGCAATTATTTGTTTAAGTGTGTCCCCATGTAAAAAGTCAAGTTTATTACCGAGGCTTTTATAACAGAATTGTAATAGAAAACTTTGTTTGCTGTCATACCTTCATAAAATAGCTTATTGTCTTATGCACTTTATAATAAACAAAAACACTAAAGCAGATCAAAACTGAGAGCAAATAAATAATGCATATGAGCAACGAAAGAGGTTGACTCCTTAGCGTAGACAAACTTTTACTGCAGATCACAAAAACATGTTGTCATGTTTGGCTTGACGTGTTTGGCCCACATGCAGAATACACTCGGAAACAGGCAGATCTTTAAGAGTTTTATTGAAAAGTTTAACGAAGGGGAATCTGCAACAGCAGACCGGAGCTCAGCACAGGGAGCCGAAGGCAGGGAACGTCTAAGGGAATGAGAAGGGCGGTTAACCAAGGACGGAATGTACAGCTGGACGAACGCTTACCTCAGAGCGGGGAAAGCCGAACCGGGGAGGAAGCGAGTTGGACTCTAAGCTTGCCTGAAGGCAGAGAAGGCGATCGTCCAGGAGACCAGAGAGCTGAAGCCAGAGAGGATCCCAAGAGCACCGGGAAAATCCAGGGATCCAGAACAGCGGAAGGAACCAGGTGGAAGTCCGTGAGGGTGATGGGTCCAGAGGGGGAAACCGACTCGGTAGGAACCACTCAGAGGAATCCAACAAGAGAGGGATAACGAGAACACGAGTGGATGGATCTTAACACGGGGGGCGGGTACCTGGGAGACACAAAGGTAAGATTGATTACCCAAAGAACTTTGAAGGGTAGAGACCGTGGTAGGTTAGCATACCACAACGGCAACACTCAGGCGTCCTCCCGCTGTCTGAGCGCAGTTCTTATAGTGCCCCGGTGCTGTTGAACCACCTGCAGGTGTGTGAGCACCACTCATCAGTCAACCTGGAACACCTGTGGAGAAGGCAGAGGCAGCGGGGCAGGCAGAGTCCTGACACGTTTTATTCAAAAGGGATTATCTAATTCTCGATAATCGTCGACTATACGATCGACTGGATTATTGAAGACAAACAGAATTTATCCCAAAACATTTGAGCAAGAAGCAGCAGTTTTGAGCAAAGTTTGAAAAAAGAAAACTTAAATTACGTTTTTTTATTGATTGAAGCGAACTACATTGGTAGCCATTCAAAATTTCCCCACTTTCCTTGATGAGCCCTTGGCTGGTCCTTGGCTTGTCCGCTACAATTCCTTTTTAAACATCAACATTTGTACTAAAATATTGTTCTCCTGGTCAGACTCTAATTCAGTGAAAGGGTGGAATCAGAGTAAAAAATACGGAAAAGGGGGTCACTCCATTGGTTAGAAGTTGGAGGGGATTTTGCTGGGAGTTGGAGGGAAGTGGGCTTCCATTCGGCTGGCGTTTGACTGGGAGGGGCCATTTTGAATGGCTGCCACTATAACAAGGACATGGAAAGTGTGATGTTGTCATATGCTTACGTAAGGCTTGGCTGAAGTAAACAGAGGGTAGCTGTAGCAAACTAATGCAGACCACTGATCACCGGCTTGAGGTTTTAATAAATGTGTAATATGTCAACTAGTGTTGCCGATGGTCCCCCCATCCAGAGATGTCAAAAGAGAAGTGTGATTCTGTACTGCTTTCAGGACGCCGGCAGCCATGGAAACAGCCAATCAGTCCTGTGAGGTGAATATTTGCTATGTCAGAATCTTTCAGAAAAATGTATTTACATTTCCTTTTTTAGCAATTATGCGATTTTTACACAAAGTAAAAAGCCAACTAAAGTGAGGGTAAACCCTTCTTTGTCACAATGTCCTCCTGATTCGTGCTTTTGAAATGTTTCCATCAAACTCTTCTAGAGACTGATCCTTATTTGTACCAGCACCTACCTACCAAATGTGTCCTGATGCTGCAGTTAGAAATATGTAAGAAGATACAAGGAGAAACAAATATCACTCATGCAGAAAAGGATTTAAAGAAATGTTTAAAAAGACTTACTCTTACTCATTGTTTCCTCATTAGTACCATATTTTCTATTACTTTTTATTACTTGAATTTAAGTATTAATTAACTAGTTTTAGAAACCAGATATATGGTTAACTTCTGTATTACCTTTTCACATGTGAGGTTAATTTTGATTAGCTTGACAAGTAAGATTTAAAAAATGACATTTAACACGACCTAAATGTGCAAGGAGCAAATTTCTACCTTTGGGCTGTTGAACAATGTCTGTAGACCAAAGACAAGATGTGTGACAGAAAACGCCTTTCACTACCTACGCTCCTGCTTTGTGTACATATATTTGCAAATGATATATAGAAAACTTAATATTGCCAGATAATTATTGGCACCACTTTCCTCCTATGTACCTTGTTCTGACATTGGCTTTTTTTGAGTTTTTATGTCAGTAGGCTGACAGGAAACGGGGTATGAGAGAGGAGGAGGAAGGACCACAGGACGGATTCGAACCTGCTGCATCAAGGACTAAGACCTCTATACATGGGTCGTGCGCGCTAACCAGTGCTCCACCTGCACGCCCCGTGACAGTACCTTTTTATTAACAGGGAGGGGCTAAACCCTCAGTGGCAGCTCTTCAGATGGATGTGCATGCACACGCTGTCAATTAAACAAGACACTCTAGAGCAACACAGCAAGGTTGTGTGACAGCTTACCATATTCTACTTAAACACACGTAGTTCTTCAACATTTTGTCGTTTTTTCTATCTAAAATGAATAGCAAATCAGTTTATCCAGTAATGAAAGACAGGAAACAAAGGAGCTGGAAGTAGTGGACTGCAGCATATAGCCCATTGCCAGGTCCACCAATGCTAATGCTAACCCTGGTTACCAATAATAAACATTTACCTCACCTGTCCAGAAGGTGACCACTGAGTGCCTTTGCTTCCTGGAGTGTTCACCTTTGAATATGATAAGCCATTTTAGCTCTATAAAAGAGCTACTACAATCTAGCCATACCAGAGCTGTGTCTTACATAACCACATACTATTACTTATGTCACAGGAAAATCCCTTTGTGTAAATGTTACTTTTATAACTGGAAAAGAAAATGTGTATATATCTAGGACCTGCCAAAATTTGTATTTTTTTTTGTCTTGCAAAATTATAACTTTAATTCTCCACTCTATATATTCTATTATGTTTGAACATTTAATTGTTTTATTGAAAATTCTTTAGCTATGACCTGATTTGCAGTGTTCTAAATGGGAAGTGATACAATCCCACTTTAAAAAAAGATAATCGAATAGATTAAGGAAGTTTTTACAAAGCTCATTTCAGTTTAAAAAGCTTGTTTTAAAATTGTTGATTTAGGGTGGACAATATTTCAATACTAATAGTTTATCGACAACTAACGTCCCGGGTTTAGGTAATTTTATGTGTTTTGTTGTTTGGAGCCTCTATTTTGTTTATATTGTCAAAATTATATAGTATCAAACAAACTTAAGAAATATTTTGTGATATAACTTTTGCTAATATTGTCCAACCCAACTGTTAACTGTAAGTTTTGTGAAGAAACTGGCAACTCAATGGATAGTTTGTGACATATGCATACTTTCTATAACAGTGTCTTACAGGGTATTGCCAAAAGAAAGTATTATATTTATTAAAAGTTGATAGAAACCAATACATTCTGGGAAGACAAAAAAAAAAGGTACATTCAAACCCAAGCTCGGCACATGGGAAGAAGTCAGAAGCAATCAGAAAAGAGTAAGAGACATCTTAGGCCTTATGGGCCTGATAAGACAGCTCACTTTATAGCTGGAAAAGATCTGACAGGCTTCAGTTAAATCTTTAAACCTCAAACAGGGCCCTGGAACGCTACCCACATGACCCCTATCAGGACAGATGTCAGTCATGCCGACTGCATCTCTGAAAAAATTCAAAGATGTAATTTTTCATAAAATTAAATTGAATGTTGTTCATAAAGGTATAGAGGACAATGTTTTGTTTCTGGGTTGATCATCCAAATAACTGGCCTTGCTAACTGTCAGTCGTTCTGGCGATATGTTAATGAAAGACCGTCCTACGTGCTTTTCCCCAGTTAGCTCTCTTTTTCTACGCATGCACACATTTAGGCATTTATGTGTGGTGAGCTACAGTTTCAGACTGTCACCTTTCTCGCCGCAGTTCTTTAAAAATGGCCGAGGGTCGTAAGAAAAAGAGTGTCTACGAAGTGTATGAGAAGAGAAGAAAGGCCTCAGAAGAGGCAGATATGTGCCAGAATGCTTTGTGCGGAGAGCTTTACTCGCAAAGCACTATGGGATTTGCTGTTACAGTGGCCCGCCATAGGCTGCTGCTACCCGACAGCAGCGACTAATAAGAAAGATGGCGCAGGCACTGTGTAGTGGAAGAGGAGTCACGTGACCAATGGAGCAAAAAGAAGTGATCATCTGTCTGAGCGGTCAGTTAACTGAGTTTACTATAAAGTCCCCGCTGTATGTCGACACAGTAAGCTTGTATGATCTATGAGCAAAGCTCATTTAAACATGGCGTGAACCAGGAAAAATGGGCTTGTGCACGCTCTTGCAGACACCTTTTTTTTTTTAAGTGGAGAAGGCAGGTCTTTTAAGCTATCCTCCACAATACCTTTAAGCTATTTAGGGTCTCTCTAAACATTTGGGATTCTAAGTCTTTAACCTAGTAGAGTAATTTAAGTTTGAGTCCATCTAAATTCTTCGCTTTGTTTGTTTTTCTTATTTTAATCTCCAACGTTCTGCTTTCTCTGCTTTTTCTCAGAGTGATACCTAGTATCTCTGTTCTGGGTTTGGCTGTGATGCCATCCTGGAGTACTAGAAATATCAGCCGTGCTGCTGCCATCAACACCCTTGTTTATATAGATGCTGGAGATCGCCTGTTTTCCAGTGTGGTCCTGCTTTCTCTGACCGTGACTGACAGATTGCGATGTGCCTTCTTCGTCTGGCTGTGTGCTTTCTGGACGGGCCGCCTTTTACAGCCGCTTTGTGTCTCTGTTTCTGTCTCCTTGAACCCCAGTCGGCCTCGGCAGATGGCCGCTTCACACTGAGCCTGGTTCTGCTGCTTTCTTCCTGTTAAAAGGGAGTTTTTCCTCTCCACTGTCACTACTACAAGCATGCTTAGTGTGATAAATTGTATTTGAGTCAATGAGTCAATGCAATCAACTGGTTTTTTTCTTAGATAGAAAACTTTGAATCAACTTGACTGTATGATCTGTTTGAACTGTAAAATGCCTTGAGATGACATGTGTTGTGAATTGGCGCTATATAAATAAACTGAATTGAATTTAAATTTTGCTGCAACACCATATATGCTTAAGTTATGGATTCTAATGTTGCTACAGTTAGACCTGTGAAGTATTCACAATATTGCTCTATTCACATATTTAATTATTTTACACCCTTTTTTTAAAAATGATATGAAATAACCTTTTCCCTGCAAAATGCAAACTGATAGTCTATTTATAAAAGTCGATTAATTGAAGCATTAAAAGTAATAATTGATTCAGTAATTATATATAAATGTTAATAATATTGTTCATAACAAACAGCATGACAAGGTAAAACTGTGCGACATGTAGAACTTCTTTGTAAGAACCAAACTGAACTCAATCAAGGTCACAGCAGAAACACTTACTCAGTATGTTTCTTTTTGGTCTTTTTTTAATCATAATTACATAATTAACCTAAAGTCGTTTAATTCATCATGGGTTGAATAATTAAACCTTGAATAATTAGCCCTCTTGTGAAATATCCAAAACAAATTAAAACAGAAGAAGCATTAATACTTTCTTTATTTTAGTATTTCATATTACATGATTTTAGATCTTGTAAAGCAAATTTCCTATGTTAGAAACAAAAATACCATACAGTTGATCAAACAGCTGTTTTTAGGGGAGAATTCCACAAAAGCACCAATATTAGTTGTGTCTTTTATTTTGTTTGCTTTTTATTGTAGAGGGCACACTTGAAAATTATTATCTCATCTCATAATACCCTGTGTCTACTTTTAAAAGTAGACTAAAAAACTTTCTCCTTTTGATAAAGCTTATAGTTAGGGAGTGGCTCAGGCTATCTCTGTATTTATGTGCTGATTTAGGCTGGCTTAGACTTCTGGAGGACATATGGACCAATATTTCACCATTCTGCTTCGTTCTATCTCTCTATTCTTGCATCCATCCATCCATTTTCTAACAACGCTTACTCACAAGTGGGGTCATGAGGGGTGCTGGTTCCTATCTTCAGCTGTCACAGCTACGCTTACATGCATAAAATTTCCCCAATCGACTCCAAACCTTGGTTGATCAGAAATTCAAAATCTCCCGTTTACATGGACACTTAAATGAAATGATCCGATCATGACGTGTATACATGTACCAAGCGCTTGGATCCAGATCTCAATCTTTTTAAGCATGCATGCGCAGAACTTCCTGCCAAACTTGGCAGTTCTGTCTGCGTCACTGGTTTTTGGGAGGCCTGACAAACGATGCGCCGCTGAGAGAGAGAGGAGGAAAAAGCTTGGCGCGTTTAAATGTCCCGAGAGAAAATGCAGAGAAATGAGCGATTGAACGGCGTGGGAGAGAGCGAGTGGGCTGTGTGAGAGAGGAGGAAGAGGAGGAGGATAAATTCCTGCTTCCTGCAGCTTTAAATGAACTGCGAGAGTGTATAAGTCGGCTGCCTCCTAGACTCCCCATGCATGTTGTTCACAGCTGAGAGCAGTTTGCACGACGGTGGTTTCCGCGTTATTGACAAGGCGGAAAAACGTCATCGCTGACGTCGCACACATGCGCAGTGATAGACATTATTTTACTCTTAAGATCCGAATGGGTGTTTACATGGACGCCAATCGAATGGCTGATGTGGCAAAAACCACCTCTCTCTTCGAATTAAATTTAGATCCGATCGTGACCTGGAATCGGATTAGAATCTTCAGTCTGACATGTTTTACATGAAACATTTTTGATCCTGATCAGGCCTTCAATCCGATTAGTTGTGTCCATGTAA
>JAGKQL010004527.1:1372-14118 GCA_018398635.1 Cyprinodon brontotheroides
GACTAATTGCAGGCGCTATGAACCGGAGCAAGGGTAAGATTTAAAGAATATGCTTTCATTCTGCGGTAAAAGGCAATGGATACGGATAGATACCGATCATAGCTTTACATTTTGTTTTCACAGACCTCCCATCTCGGCAAGTCCAGATTTGCACGATGTTGATAAAGACGACATTGTGTGTAAGTGACTTGTTTTAATGTTTTCTCCTTCCTTGTTACTGTGACTTGCGTTTGATTTTTTATTCATACCACTCTCATTTAATTGTTTTCCAGCTGCCTGTAAGACGTATTTTCAGACGGTACGCAGGAGCTTCAGATATAAGCAGCCAGCCAACTTAGCGGCGCTGCGTCTTGAGGAGGCTATCTGCTGGTCGAACCAGAAGAAGAGGGTAAGACTTATTTGGTGACGCTATTTTTCAGGTGCATTAATAGATGTGAAATTTGTGTCCATACGCTGGTCGCTGATTCATTATTTTTCAGCTGCTGAAAGCGAGGCAGAGTGTGCTAGCAGATGAGGAAGTGGAACTCTGGAGTCCGCCTTCCTCGGCGGTGTCTCTGGATGATTATGCGGTCACCGCCACAGGGATCCCTCTGAACTCTGTGTTAAGCACACAGTCAGTTAGAAGCGATGCTACAGGGCATGGACGTCTGCCTATCGGACCTCGGAGGAATGCTGCCAGTTACCTCCAACCCGAGGAAACAAGCGGACCCGTTCGCGACTTTTAATTTTTAGAATCGCATGTGTTTGGATACCCGTTGTATATAGTTGTGTGTGTTTTAATAAAGCTCTTTCTTTGCATAAACAGCTTCCTGGCAAATCTTCATTTCCTGTATAAATTCATTCATGTCCTTGATGGTAGCATAATAATTGTGTAGTGTGTAGGATAACATAAATACACACCATATGAATGAATAAATATATGAATGAATAAATATATGAATGAATATAAATATATATATATATATATATATATGAATATAATATATATATTATGAATAAATATATATATATATGTAAATATGTAAATATATATATATACCAACCAATCACGGCGACTTTACTTGTTTAAAAAGAAGTGGTTCGATCCAATACTCAGTAAGAAAATTAAAAGCCTGGCATTGGCCGTGTGGTTTTGCTGCCAATCCTGGCGATTTCACTTGTTTGAGAATAGTGGTTTCAGCCAATACTGAAAAGGTTATTCAAGCCAGACCTGGCCAGCTTGGCGCCGGGTTTGCTGTATTCATATGCTAGTGGGGCCATTTAGTACAGCTGATCGGCTCTCCCATACGTCAGAGTCGTTTCCGACAATTTGGTGTACGACAAAGCGGCGGACAAGCGCGGGTTTACCGGTAATGGGAAACTGGCAAAAAATCAGGCAGATCTGCGGGAGTTTACGGGGGTTTACGGGGACGAAAATCTCACTTTTCATGCAGTGATTCCCTGAAAAACATATTTACACAAAAAATGAACGTGAGTGTTTATAAACTTAAGTTTGCCTAATACTGCTAAGAAATGTATATCTATATTTTAAAGACTCACAGACCTAGCATAAATCAATGGCTGCAGCAGATGTTATCTGTCCCTCCTCTGAAAAATCATGTATATATTAAAGGACAACAGAACCTGTTTAAATCTATTTGAACTCCTTATTAATTATGTTAAGACTTCTAAATATCAAAAAAAAAAAAAAAAGTGCAAGTGATTGAAGAACAAGTGAACCACAGTTTCAAAAAGACAATTTATTCAAAAGACAAAATACTGTCAACTTTAATTTTCATTATAAGAGGCTAAGTATGAAATGTGAGCAGTTGTACTGGAGTAAATGTTGTGTGAGGCAGTTTGTTTTTGTATTTTTTATTTGACTTTGAACAGTAACGTGAAATATTGCTTGATTAGATTCTGTGTATATTTTAAGATGTTTGTTTAAATTGTTAAAATTTGAATAAATACATTTAGGTAAAAAGACACTCTTTTTACTTCCTTTTCTCCAACTTAATGACACAGCCATGTCTCTAAACTCAGAGAAGCTGCTTATCCATAGGTATTCTTGTCTAGTGTGCGTGATGTACTATGAACTCTGCTGGGAAATCTGAAAAAAATAAAATTTCAATTGAATATAATCAATAATGAAAATTTTTTGAACTAAGAACTCGAGGCCACTTTTTTTTTTAAAGATTTGATTATAATTCAGGTCAAAAGATGATTATAATACTCTGCATTCACCTATATTTAAAAATGCAGACATATAATCATCATAATCTTTAAGATTTAAAGCTGTTTAATAATAATATCTACTAGCAGTCAATTTGGAAAACATTTGTAAGGCTCAAAAGTTCATTCTTAAAGCTCTTAGATCAATATTTTGGACCAAACATCCATGCATTTCTGCTTTCAGACATGTTCTACAGGTCAGACTGGAAATCAACTCTTATTTCCATCATCGAATAACTTGATGCTTCAGAGTTTGAAAAGATGCTGGAATACCTGGAGGAGATTCCAAAATCCAGGAGAAACTCAAAGTCCAGGATCCAAATGGTCCAGAAAATCATTGAGCAATATGGCGAAGAGAGGTCCATCTCTGAAGTCAGTCGAGTGATGGACCTTATACTAAGAAGGGATTCTACAATACAGAATCTGCTGCAGCCCTTTATTGATAAACTAAAGTCCAGATTGGGAAAAGACAAAATGGGTGAGTTCCCACTTATGCAGTTTAACAACGCACCAGGCAAAACAACAGGGTCCCTGGCTAGGGCTGAATAACAAGATAACATAATGATCAAAACCTGGTCAGAACAGGTTAAACAACAACAGAAGGGGGACTGGGTCAGGGGTAACCACAACTCATTGCTGCAGATGGGAATTGAAGGACCCTTTGGTCCAATCCCTCAGACCTATAGTTGTGGATCTCAGAGTTAAAGGAGTATATCCTGGTTTTGACAGAAAGATGCCACAATCCAAAACGTGTTAGTTTGCTGTAGATGGGGCAGCAGACCAGTCAGGGTGCCCATACAGTACCAACCATCTCCACCACCAAACTGGGCATCAGAGAACAATAGTACAGTTTATTCCCTTTGTACAGGTAGAATATGGTGAATTGACTTTTGTTTGTGTCAGGATTTGGTTGTGGTTTGTTGACCCAAATGCAGAGGCAGGGAGGCAGTAGGGCTGAACGATTAATTGCATTTGCAATAATATCACGATATGATAAAACGCGATTTTCTAACCGCAATGGACACGATTTGACGGTCACGTGATCGGGGGTGACGCGCTAGTAAAACAACACAGAGGGAAAGCTGATGTCATCTGCGACTAACTTGCTGAACAATGGCGTCAGAATGCACAAACACCGACACAACTGAAGGTCTGGTACCAAAGAGGAGCGGCACGTCATTGGTGTGGAATATTTTTGGGTTTAAAAAAGAAGACGCTGCGCAAACTCAGGTGTTGTGCCGGACATGCCTTGCTATGGTTGCTACCTCACGAGGTAACACAACGAACCTCTATCAGCACTTGAAAAAACACCACAAGGCTATGTATGATAGCTGCATGAAGCTAGAATGGCAACTACCAGTGCCTCAGCATCAGTTAAGCAAGTACCACCCGACTTAAGGGATCACTGATAAAGCAGTTTGAAAGTGTTATATAGACATAATGCGAGAGCTCAACGCGTTAAAATAACAAGACGGGTAAGTTTATAGCGAAAGACATGATATCTGTCAGTATAGTGACCAAAGAAGCCTGGGTTCTGACTTTGGTACTACACGTTGGATAAGCGGTATTCAATGCCTCACACACATATTTAACCAAGTGTAATGGCTGGGCTAAAGGCAATGCAGAGACAGGTTTTCTGTAACGGGTTTTGCAAGCAACACAGATTTGTGAGGGTGCGGCGAACTGGCGCAGCCGTACCAGAGTCTAACGGTGCATTATATTGGCGAGGACTTGAAATCGCCGAAGCTTCGCTG
This sequence comes from Cyprinodon brontotheroides, assembly GCA_018398635.1. Lineage (NCBI taxonomy): Eukaryota > Metazoa > Chordata > Actinopteri > Cyprinodontiformes > Cyprinodontidae > Cyprinodon > Cyprinodon brontotheroides. Next base: position 5,338 of record JAGKQL010004527.1, read on the forward strand.
GCTTCAAACTTACCACTTCCCAGGCGACCACGGGAAACATTGCTGCTGGCTTGAGGGAGGGACTTGCTATCTGGAATTTACGAGGAAGAAAATCACATCTGCATAACGGCGGACAACCCATCAAACATAAGTGTTTGGCAGCACACTAAATGAATGGACCAGACTGCAGTGTTTTGGGCACCGATTACATCTTGCCATCGGTACGTAACATATCTCAGCATGAGAGTGCGTGATTGTGAATGCGCAGAGAGAGAATATCTGTGTGTGTGTGTGTGTGTGATTGTGAATGGGCAGAGAGAGAATGTGTGTGTGTGTGTGTGATTGTGAATGGGCAGAGAGAGAATGTGTGTGTGTGTGTGTGATTGTGAATGGGCAGAGAGAGAATGTGTGTGTGTGTGTGTGTATTGTGTAATGTAAGGGGTTGAGTAAAAGAATGTGAAAGTTGATATCCTTTTTCACTAGAGTTGCACCAATCCATTCATTTTATGATCCAGTACCTGTGCTCTGCATATCGGCTGATATTCAATACCAATTTGGAGCTATTGTTGTACTGAATTAACTGTATAACTTGCAAGACTTTATATAGACATTGATTAAAAAAAGGTAACAAATTACGAGATATAAATGTACTTAATATTATTTATTAAGAAATGAAGTGTAGATTTTCAGCATATGAATATAATAATATAATTTTATATTGCAGGACATGCACTTAAAGATGAGTGTCCAGAGCAATAAGGCTGTGCAAGAAGCTGGTGGGGCACTTCTCCCACAGCTGGAAGAAGAAGGCAGCAATGGCTGAAGCTCAAAGGGAACTCAAACTTCCTGAGCACACCCTCATCACTGAATGCCCTACAAGATGGGGATCCAAAGAAATGATAATTGCCAGGGTGCTAGAGCAGCTCAAAGCCATCACTCAGGTGTTGTCAGGTGACCAATATGCACGCTCCCTGATCCCAACCTGGCAGGATATTGAGGTGTTGGAGTCCATTCACAAGGCACTGCATCCTCTCCAGGAGTTTACGGATGCTCTCTCTGGAGAGGAGTATCTCTTACTTAAAACCAGTTCTTCACCTTCTGTCCACATCAGTCCTGGCTGAAAACCAAGAGAACACTGACCTGACAAGGTCAATTAAGACCAAGGCCCTGGCTTACCTCAGTGATAAGTACAGTGACCCCAGTGTTAGAGTGATAATTATAAAATTATTGTGTGGACATATGAAACATTGAAAGAAAGAAGATGCTACATTTCTATCCTGTGATTCAATCAAAAGGGTCATTAACTTTTATGACCCGCATCCAGTAGGTCATGAGGCAGAGTCACACGGTTGTGCGACTTCCATCCAGCCAGATGGTCATTTCACACTATCTTATGACCTGCATCTTGCCAGATAATCATTACTGGGTCTTCTGTTTAAGGCCCGCCCTATTATGTTGTAAACTGTTAATAAAAGGCTTTGCTGTGAAGGGATCAGAGAGAGAGAGTGTGCTGGTTGGAGCCTGCACTTTCTCTCCCCTTTGCAGAGGTTGACTTTTCCAAATCCCTGTCTGTGTTTGATCATTTCGTCCTTTTAATCTTTTAAACTCACATTTCTCTGGATTAAAACCCAACACCCAGCATCCAGGAGCTTTTGGATGTTGCATCCTTTCTAGACCCAAGGTTCAAAACCAAGTACATCGCTGCAGACAACATTCCCACCATTAGGGAATGACTCAAAGAGCTGAAGTACATGCAGCCAGCAAAGTGCATATAACCAGGTTAGTAATTATCACGCATTTTACTTGATTTTTAGCAAGCACAATATATCTTTCTAGTTATAATTTAACCTCAACACTAATTACTGTATTTTTTGTTATCTGACAGGAGAGAGTGGCGTGCTAGAGCACACGTGCCTGAAAATGCAGCCCTCTGTTGAAAAGGGCAGAAGTCTCTTAGGAGTTTCTTCAAGACTGCTGTGGGCTCTTCTGTTTCTTGCATGCAACCCGAAGATGTTGTTGAGGGCAGAGTTGAAACAAGCTACCTCTGACTCCTACCAAGTGATGGAGAGGAAGACCCCTTGGCCTGGTGGAAGATGCACAGGATTAACTTTCCACAACTGTGCAACATGGCGCGCTAGTATCTTTTGTGTCCCAGCCACAAGTGCTCCCTTCAGAGCGTCTTTTCAGTGCTGGAGGAATATAGTGACTTGCACTCATATGAAACCAGCAAAAAGTTGACATGCTGATTTTCCTGGCAAAATCTGTGAGCTTCTAAAAAAATACAGAGACAAATCTTTGAGAAAATGACTTACAGTCCCATGTGTTTTTGCACTTTACAATAGTTGTTTACATTTTGCAACAACAACACTGAGTGAATATATAATTTATATGATTGTTCAAAAACGTTTCTTAAGGATTTACAAAAAAGAGATTACATGCACTAATTTATTTTCTGTTTTGTTACGAGAGTTTGATTTACCTATAAAAATGTTAACAGGTTGAAAGACATTCATTCAGGGTATACATATGCTGCACTTTAGTATGTTTGATACCACTGACTGGAGATCAGTGATTCATTTAGTATCTTTTATTTACAAGAGACTGTCATGACTAAATAGGGCAATGTTTTAGAGTGGAGTCTATATGTTTATATATAAAATTGTTTCATATGAAACATGAAAAAGATGTTAATAAGGTAAACGCACACAGATTTGTTTAGTTTATTATTGTAATCTGTGCTTTAAATAAATCTGATTATTATGAAACAGATTTGTTTGTATATGTTTAAAAAGACATGAGAAATTAAACCAGGATAGAAAAATTGCATTAAATCGCAATATCAAAATAAAAAATCACAATTAGATCATTTTCCAAAATCGTTCAGCCCTAGGAGGCAGAGGTGATTTTCTTGTGGGTTTAATGAAAGGCTACAGTAACTCAACACAGAGGCAGGAACTCCAAAAATCAAAACATGGAAACAAAGTCAAAACAAACCAGAAACCATACTCATGGAGACAACAGGGGGGGATACTATCATGAGGAGGAAGGCTCAGGGAGACAGAGTTGGAGGAAGTTAGGCGAGGAACCAGCACTGAGGAACTGAACAGAGGGTGTATTTATGGGAGACTGAAACAAAGGATAGGACTAACGAAGAGATTGGGAGCAGGTGTGAAACAGAACAGGAAAGGAGCTAGAGAAAAAGAAAGAACACAAGAGGCAGCAGCAGAGGGCAACAAATAAAAACCTGAAAAGCTGAAAATAAGCACAAAAAACAAAAACAAAATAAGAATTAAACCACTAAAACTAGAAAAACATGGAGCAACCTCTAAAACTGAATAATCAAAAGAAAACATAACATGACCAAGACACATGTTGTTTAAAACAGCAGGTGTTTGTACAAGTGAAAACTAATTGTGCATGCGTCAATTTTCTGGACTTGTGGGTTTTTGGTTTTTTTCGACCATTTTCTATATATACCATAGAATATTGTGGGGACCTACCACTCTTATGAGGAACAATGTCTGGTCCCCATGGGGACAAATGCTGTTTTAGGTGTATGTGTTAGGTTTAAGACTAAGGTTGTGAAGTGAGTTTAAGTTGGGTTAGGGTTAGGTTTGAACCAGTAATGGTTATGTGTAGCGTAAGGATCACAGTCAGGCTGTAGACATGGGTTAGAAATAAATGGAAGTATATGGAGAGTCCCCAGAAGGAAATACAATTGTCTGTGGGGGTATGTTTGTATTTGTGTGTGAATGCAGTGATGTTTTTGTGTTAAGATCTGCCATTCTGGGATTTTTGGTTCTGTTTAGTTTTCACTTTGGGTTTTCAGTTACACTTGGATTGATGTTTATTCTTTTTTTACTGCTGAGAGTTATGTCATTTTTGAAGTACTTCATAGTTTTAATATTCTTGTTTCATGTTTTTTTAGTTATCTCCAGTCCATTCCCCTATCCTCTAGTTTTTCCCTTGGTAATTTTTTATTTTCTAGTCATTTTTCTTATTTCCCTTTTGGTACATTTAAGTTATTTTCTAGCTTTAGTTAAGCCCTGTTTACTCATTGTTGCCTCTCTTTCCCGTTAGGCACTGTGCGATATTTTCAATCAATTGTACTCAGCTACAGCTGAAACTGTATGATGAAAATGCTAGGTTTAAAAGTTTACAGCTCACAATGCGTGCTCACACTGTACATCCAAAAACCACACATCAGACTTAGTGCTGATAGATGGTGCTGGTCGGACTCTTTAATCTGCAAGAAGAAAAATAAAAGCTTCTTTGTTTGCACATTCACAGTGCTTGAGGTTCTGGTAAATCAGCTCTTAGACGATTGTAACTCAAAACTTTTCCCACCTTACCAGGGCACTCTTTTTTCCTAACCTTCCTGAGCGGGAGTTGGCCATGAGAGACTAATAGCCCTTTGTTACCCCCTGTATACTACATGACGCAGGACGCACAATGAGGCTGAAACTCGCCCCGATCAAAATTATGCTTGCACAACTGGAGGATTGGCCTAAAAAGGAAAAAAATTGTACAGTGCCCTGCTCCAGCTGATTCAGTCCACACCTGCTCCGATTTACACTACACTCATTGTTCTGTCTCCCATAAATACTCCTCCTCTGCAGTTCCTCAATGCTGGATCATCTTCATTCCTCATGCATGTTCTTCTCTGGCATCTCCTAATTTTGGAGCCTGAGTTCCCTGTCTATAATTTTTGAATTTTTGCATTTGTTACCATCTATCTCTATGTCAAATCTGCAAGAAATTATCTCTGCCTTAATGTCTCTGTATTTGGGTCCTCAGCAAACTTCCACTTAACCTTACAGCAGTGGAGACAATTTCCCAGAAATATGCTGATGTTTTGGGATTCATAAGTGAATTGTAAGGTACCAGCAACTGAAATTCCCAACAAAGGAAATGTTCTTTGGCCAATGGCATGGGGGTTAGGCTTTAGCCACTAAGGCCATGCATTAAGTTTAGGTAAGATTTAGAGTTAGGAATATGTTGGTAATGGTTACGTTTAGGGTAAGGGTACAGGTCAAGGTAAGGCCATAGAAATGAATGCAATTAAATTAGAGGTCCACACACGAGGAGTGCAAGCACAACGTGCAGCCTTGTGTGTGTGTCAGGTTAGGTGGAGGTTGGGAAAGGACCCAAATGCCCAGAGATGGAAGCTGAGGTGGATTCTTGAAGATTTGAAAATATAGGTTTAAAATGGAAACTAAAGGAAAAAGTCCACAAAACAAAATACTGAAATCCATGAAAAGAAGCTCACTTGAAGGGCTAAGAAATGATGAGGAAGGAGGGACTAGAATGGGAGGCAAAAAGGAAAATGTGTTGACAGAAGAATCTAGAGGGGAGCTAAGAGGACACTGACACAAGAGGGCAACAAAGGGTAAACAAGAAATACATAAGAACTATAATACAACCAAAAACAACTTCAATAGCACAAAATGGAAATACAACCATAAACTGAAAAAGAAAACTTAAAGAGAACCAAAACCACGACAGTGTGTATGTATTTGTAATTGCAAGCGAGATGGAACATATTTTACTAATAGAGGAATTTGATGTAAAGTAAGGACCTTTGACTATTCCATAATGTTTTGGGCTTTGGGTTAGGCTTAGGATTAAGGAATGAGTTAGGATTTGTTTGGTGTGAGTCCATAGGAAACGTCAAAATTAATAAAAGTCAGTATGTAAAAAAACAAGGAAGAGTGAGTGGAATAGTCTTTTGAGGGGACAGTGTAAGTGTACAGATCCTTGTGGGGACCTGTCAATTGGGTTAGGATTTCACTTATAAAGGGCAGGTGTCCTTAGAGGTTCTGATACTGAGACCAGCAGATCTCATCCCTGCTTTTTGCTGATGACGTGGTTCTGCTGGCTCCTTTCTGCCAAGATCTACATCAGACAAGTTCGAGTTTGCATCGGCTGCAATGGGATTCAGCTCCTCTAAATCCAAGGCCATGGTTCTCGACCTCAAAAAGTGGCTTGTCTTCTTCAGAATGAATAAGAGTTCTTGCCTGAAGTGGAGAAATTAAAATGTCTTCGTGTCCTATTTATAAGTTAAGGGGAGTATAGAGCGGGAGAGTGATAGACGGATCGCTCTGGCTGCTGCTGTAATGTGGACCCTGCACTGGTCTGTTATGGTGAAGAGAAGCTGAGCCAGAGTGAACCTCCTCTTTGTTTCGTTCTTCGTTTCAACTATCATTTATGGTCATGAAATCTGGATATTGACTAGTAGTTAGATCTAATTTACAATCAGTGTTAAATTAGCTTCCTCTGCAAGGTACACTCACTTAGAGAGAGGACGAGGAGCCTGGTCATGTTACAGGTGATCAGAGAAGAGCTGCTTCTCCTCTACAGGTGGAAAACATGTCCCAGTTGTCTCAGATATCTTTTTTGGATGGCCTCTGGATGCCCTCCCGAGACATGTTATTGTAGTCCCTCCAGCCATCCAGGACACGCCAGAGGAAGGGAGTTGTGTCCACGGGAAAGGACACTAGTAACTGAAAGTTCTGCCTACCATTCTACCTCTAGAAATTCTAGAAACCACTAGAAAAATGTAAATTCAGAGAAAAGTGCTCTGTTAGGAACATATGGAATAATATGAACCATGCTAAAAGATGGAGCTTGGTTATTTAGGGCATCATATATGAGGAAGATTTTGAATTCTATTTTGGATTTAGCAGCATTAATAGAGTGATGCTAAGATAGGTGAAGTATGATCTCTTTTTTAATTTTCATCAGAACTCTGACTGCAGCATTTTTGATCAGCTGAAGGCTTTTAACTACAGTTTGGGGACTTCCTGATAATAAAGAATTAGAACAGTCCAGCCTTGAAGTAACAAATCCATGGACTAGTATCTCAGCATCACCCCTGGAGAGGATGTTTAAATTTTTTACAATATTACAGAGATAAAAATGAAATTCAAGAAACCTCTTTGATATTGGATCTAATTGGCAGGCCCTGATAAGTAACACCAAGATTTTTCTATTTATTATCTGAAATCAATTTAATTCCATCCAGATTAAGGGACTAATCTGCGTCTTTTTTAAAACCGTTGGTCCAAAGATAATAACTTCTCTCTGGTCTATATTTAGGAATAGTTTAGATGAAGTTCCACTTTGTTCAAGTCATTTTGGGCAATCTCTGCTAGAATAATTCATCCAGCAGTTTTGTGGATTTGTGAGAAAGAAAAAAAATGCACTCTTTAATTTTTGTAGCACTTGAAAGTGTTGATAATTTGATATTGATTTCATGTAATTTTTCATTAAAACCCTGCAGTAGGGCATACCAGGTGGTTCTGAGTTATTAGAAATCAAACATGCTTATAATTTTAACACAAATATCCTACTACAGTCAGTAGATCCACTGCAGTCTATGATTAACAGCTAGTAAAAACCCATCTCCATGTGGTGACGTCAGAAGGAGAACACTGTTGGAGCTAGCTCAACATGTTATAATGGAGATGGATGGAAACCACTCATGCTTGTGATAGAACATCTGGTCTGGAACTGTGGTTTGTGTGGATGCTGGTGATGATTCTCAATTATCCAGGTCATAGTAATTCAAAAAAGTAAACGTCTTCAGACTTTCAAAACTAAGTCCAGAGGTTTGTTTTTTTAACTTTTCTGGTTAGTGTGCTTGAACCATCTAGCCGGAGTCTCCAGCTCAGAAGAGGGTAGTGATTCTGAGTTAACATGTAGTCAGAGCTCCTCTATTAGCCATAAACCTCACTGCACAGATCGGATGCCAGACAGTGTTTTTTTTTTTTTCTCCAAAAAAAGATTTACTGTAATGAATGGTAGAGAAAAACAAATACTCTGGTTAGCCTCCCCTCTGGTTCACCAACAGCTGGACAGCAATAAAAAGGCTGAACAGATTCTGACTTACATACACAATGAATCTTCATAAATTCACAGGACCTTTTCTTATTATATTTGATCGTATAGTTTTCTTTTTTTCCTTATACAATATATATTTAAAATGAGTTCAATACAATTTGTTTTTGTTCTTTTTTATATAAATCAAACAATCTAGAAAAACAATCACAGACAGCAAGTAAAATGAATTATTAAATAACTTAAAAGCAAAGGCAAAAAAAAGTAAACATCATAAAAACAACTAACAAGTAAACTGAGAGACACTGTAAACATAACTGACAAACATAACTGACAACCGTATCAAACAAAGTTGTAAACATAACTGACAACTGACAACATAATAACTAACATTTAATGTAATGTTATTACCTTTAATGAATGGTAGAGAAAAACAAATACTCTGGTTAGCTTCCCCTATGGTTCACCAACAGCTTTAATGCAAAAAAAAAAGTCCAGTAATCCCTCGGATACCCAACTCCAACACTACAAAGAAGAAAGCCAGACCGGAGCACTCATTATAGCTGGAGGCCGAACAAATTCTGTGGAATTGTCAGCCGTTCCCCAGTATTCTAACTAACTAACTAACTCTAACTCTGTTACTCAAACTGAAAGTTCTACTTAAAAAAAAAAATGAATCAGGGATCTAACAGACACGGCAGATAAAGCAGTCTCATCTGCTGCTTGGTTATTCATCTTAAAAAAAAATAGTTTGCATGGCCTTCACTGTATTATGTATCGCAAAGAAAACCTCATCCCTTTCATGAATGAAAAGTAGGGATAAACTCAACATCAATCAGTACAGATCTGTTGTTGATCATATTAATCTTGAGACAGCATCTGCATCCCCATCAGACCGATCTCTCTGGGCTCCCTTGATCGGCTCCATCACTTAGTGTAGTGGGGGGCTGTGGGGTGCGTCTT
>JAGKQL010004529.1:0-14169 GCA_018398635.1 Cyprinodon brontotheroides
GAGGCAGGAATGGCAACACTGGGCTGCAGAGTAGCTACAGCCCCCCCGTCACACGGCGGTGCATCTGGAAGGGAGGGGGGCTTACATCTGCCCTGGTGACTTTATGACAGACGCTCAGAGATTGATACACAAGGTTGCGTCTAAGTCACTGTCTTTGGTTTGACTAAGAAAAAGTGCGCTGGTGACAAGCAGCTGAGTCCTTGTGTTGTTTTCTGTGTTTTATCATTCCTCGCTGACCTTTTTAAAGACTCGCAGGTCATCTTAGAACAGCTCCTCTGATCTTTTTGTCTCTGTTTCTCCTCCTTCACATGCAGGTTCTTCCTCAAGTTCTTCCTGAAGTGCAACCAGAACTGCCTGAAGAATGCAGGGAACCCTCGAGACATGAGACGTTTTCAGGTGAGCGAATCAAAATGCAACAGGCGTCCCTGTGACTGTCCAGCAGTATTATATGCTTTAGAAGAACAGAGAAAAACACTAAGGAAAAGTTCAAAATACCTATCAAAAAAAACTCAATAAACATGGACATTTTTTTAGTTCTAAAATTATTCATCTTTATTTTTACCTTCCTGGTTAAATAAATGTTTATTTTAGACAATACTGCAAAAACATTCTAGAAATAAGTAAAAAAATTCTTAAATTAAGTGTATTTAACCTTAATTTGAGTAGGTAAATGAGATAGTTTGCCAATGGAATGAGTAATTTTACTCTTAAAATAAGATAATTAGATAAAATGCACTTGAAATAAGACGATGCAATTGTGTTTTCTTATTTTAAGTATAAATTGTCTTGTTCCGTTGGTAAAATGTCTCTTTTACCTCCTCAATTTAAGAACAAATGCACTTATTTTAAGAAAAAATGACTTATCTAGATTTAGATTTTTTGCAGTGATGCACCTTCACAGCTACACTGCAAAAACCATCTAGAAATAAGTACAAAATTTCTTAAAATAAGTGCATTTATCCTTAATTTTAGTAGCTAAATAAGACGATTTGCCAATGGAATTAGTATTTTCTACTCCTAAAAATAAGACAATTAGATAATATTCACTTGAAATAAGACAAAGCAATTGTTTTCTCTTATTTTAAATGTAAATTGTCTTGTTCCAATGGCAAGGTGTCTCACTTATCTCCTCAATTCAAGACAAAATTCACTCAATTTAAGCAAAAATAACTCATACATATCAGAGATGGGGACTCGAGTTTGTGACTCGTACTCGAGTCACACTTAAGTCGCATATTGTGACTTCAGACTAGAACTTAGACTTGCATTTAAGGACTTCAGACTCGACCGAGACTCGTGATTTCCGACTTGTGAGACAATATTTTATTCAATTACTGTTTGAGCTCGCCTTAAACGCACACAGAAGAGGTAAAAAAAAAAAACTCAAAGACTTAAACCGTGAAGCACTCAGGTTCCAAGTGTTTTATTTATACAAAAACCACAGCAAAAAAGTGGCATAATAAAACAGTCCTTTTCTTCCCCTGATAAAACCCTAAAATTCAAAGAGTTTTCCTTAAAATCACAGGCTGGAAGTTGGGCTCGGCTTGTTATGCTGCTTCTGGTGCGAGTGATCGGCCTGGAGCACCCACTGAAAGCACAGTCCACAGACTCTACGGCGCTCCGGCTTTGTTCCCGGTCTCTGGCGTGCCAAACCCTTTCGAACCGATCCAGCTAAAGAGAAGCAAGGAGAACGCCAGCATCCGCGCATAAAACCCGTCGGGAAAGATATATGCCTGTCACCTGCAGATTCCGTTCTCCTTCTCCTTTCCTTCAGACTCCTTTTATGTCGGCTTTAATCAGCCCTTGCTCACACCACGAGCGCAGCAATTACGCGGCGCAATTAATGCACTCCGCCCTCCTCCGAACAAAAACTACTTCAGTCCATTGCGCATGGATTGTCACAAGGGAAAAACAAACCAAAACAGCCCAACATGCAGGGAAAAATTCAAAAGTCTAAAATAAGGAAAACAATCATATAAAAAAGAAACATCAAAACATGCAAAACGCTAGAAGGAAAGAAAATACAAAGAAAACAAATCATATCTTCCTCTCCCAAACATACAAAGCATAAAACTAACACTTAAATAAAAGAAAACCATAAACCATATTTTTCCCTGTACAACACGACGTCACTGACGCAACAGTACGTGGACGGCAGGATTGTGATTTGTTTTTTTCACAGTCCTCATTTTCAATAAAAGAGCAGACATTTGCTGCTAAAACTAGAAAAGTTGTAACCACAAATGTCAGGTAAATACTGTGAGAAATGCAAAATTTATCACGGAAAAATTTACATTGTGCTGCCTTTAATTGTATTTTTTCATTTAGCGAGTTCAAGACCGTGATAATTCCGCCAGACCATAATAGCGACCTTTTAAGCTATACCCGTCTCAATTAGCGGAGATGAAAACACAAGGAGAAGTAAGCAAGCACGAAAATTATTGCACTTTTTAAAATGAATCAAGTGATTGGAATTTTTTGTGCGGTAATTAATTATTGCGACAGGCCTTCTCAAGACTTCTGAGATTCCTTGACTCGGGACTCTGAAGCTCTCAAGACTTGGAGACTTGACTTGGACTTGAGCTCTCAAGACTTGAGATTCTTTGACTTGGACTTGCAAAAGTGACTTGTGAACATGTTCATACATATCATTTTTGCAGTGTACTAACACCTGTGGCTTTTACTGAGATAGTAGACTAAGACCAGATCAGACATCTTTTTAAATTAGAACAAAATTTCGTCATGATTTCCCTTTTTTGTTTCCTACAGCTGTTGAGTTGCACAATCAGCCAGTTAGTGAACAGAATCTCCACTGGTGTGATTTATTCTCAGCTTCTCTTGTCATTTATTAGAACATTAGTGAACAAAAAGCACCAATTAGACCAAAAATCAACCGAAACAGAGAAACTCTTGTTTAGGGATAAACCCTACGTTAATGACAGAGTGACTTAAGGAATTCCTAAAACATTAAACATAAAAGAAATCCTACAAAAAGTTCTAAAGGGCACAGAAACCATGTGAATAAGGTTCTGTGGTCAGACTTTCTGCAGCAAGAAACACTGTTAATCGCCATAAAATCATCATTCCTACAGTTAACTAAGGAAGTGGCAGCATCATGGTCTGGGAAGGACTTTTTTCAGGAGCAGGGAAGATTAATAGAGATAAATATTCTGGATTAAATCCAGTTAAGGTCAGCAAATTTCCTAAAACTTTGCTAAAAAATACAACCATAGTGATCAAAGCATCTTCTTCACTGGATAAACGATATAGAAATAAGTAAAAATTTCTTAAATTCAGGGTATTTACCCTGAATTTAAATAGGTAAATGAAATAGTTTGCCAATGGAATGAGTAAAATAAGATAACGTCTCTTTTACCTCCTCAATCCAAGAACAAATTGGCTTATTTTAAGAAAAAAATGTCTTATCTAGTTTTCGATTTTTTTTCCAGTGTAAATAACCCAGTTAAAGCAGATTTACAGTGATTTAAGATGAGAATTTAGACCAAACCCTGAGATTCTAATTACAATCTGGTTTATCTAAAACTATTTTACTTTAAATGTTAACAGATAAATATGTTCATCTCTGGATGTACCGAGCTGATAAAAGCATAATTCTGCTTGAATCGTTATTTTATTAATTACATAAAATCCTCATTAAATGAATTAAAGTCATTTGTAATCTGAAAAAAAATGTGAAAAACTTCATATGAAGATTCGCAGCACCTTCAGTTCTTTATTATCCCACAGAGAAATTGACTGAGATTCCTTTTAAACATTCCGCTATTTTTCAAACATCGATAGATCCTTTAAATAAACGTGTATGTGAATCTTAAAGAAAAGGTTCTTAAAATTTGGATCAAGCCAAAATCGAGTATTTAGGTGGGAATGTGGTGGAAGCTGCTCTACTAAACCATGAATTATCTCAATTTGAACTAAATAAGATGTTCTACAAATAAAAGGAGTATTTTTACCCAGAATAAGATATTATGCACTGGAAATAAGCTAATGGAGTTGATTGTTTTCTTATTATAAATGTAAATCATCTGATTCCATTTGAAAATTTTCTTATCTGCTGAAAGCAGGTGAAAACGCACCTATTATTATTATTATTTTTGCATTGTGGGATAGTCTGAGTTCCGAGACAGTTTTTGCACAATAAAACAATCAGATCCAAAGATTATAGCATCATCATTACAGTGATGACCGTAAATGCTTGATAATCCACCTTGATATCAGGAAAACTAAACATGAATCGATGATTCTAAAATGTTCCAGACATCAGAAAGTTGTGATGAACTGTTTAAATGTTTGGTGGTAATCAGCAGTTCCTTTCTCCTCCTCATATGTCAGGTGGTTGTGTCGACTACGGTGAGCGTTGAGGGTCACGTCCTGGCCGTGTCCGACAACATGTTTGTGCATAACAACTCCAAGCACGGTCGGCGGGCTCGGCGGCTCGACCCCTCGGAAGGAACGCCGTCCTACCTGGAACACGGTATTAAAAAAAAAAGTCCTAATTGCTTCTTGCTTTGTCTCTTGCCTCCCCCATCTTCACCCTCCACCTTTTTTTTTTTCTTTTTTGAAAATCTGGCTCCTCTTTCAAATCTTCTTTCCTTTTTTCTTTCCCTTCTTGCCTCCTTAAAATGCTACGTTTCTTATCTCCCTCCTGTTTCCTCCTGGATTTCACTTTCCTATCTCGTCGGGGTTCTTACTGGAGCTAAGGAGTGAGTGGAGGCGCGTAAGAGTCCCATGTGGCCTGCTCCCCTCAGGTCTGCGCCTCTGGGCCTTCTAACTCTGCCTCGCATAAGCACTATGTGTCTTATGAGGTCTGTTCTGCTTAAAGCCAACACTGGCTTTATTTCCTCAGAGACCTGCTTTTATCCTCCAGCCCTCCATCACTCTCCATCCCTCAGGTTTTCAAGCACACCCATAACACGCAGGGGAAGAAAAAAAAAGCCAGCACACACACCCCCGCACTCACAGTCAAACCAAAAACCTTTAATACTTCATAATGACATGTGCACATGATTTAGGAGGCTGCACTGATTCCCAAGTCCCTAATCCAGTTATTTTCTCATTTCGATTTCCCAGACATTGAATAAGAGAAACATATTTTTTTTCTTCTTTGAGGAAAGTCAACCTCAGGGATGATAATGACGGCAAAACTAAGAAGGGATTTAAATGACCGCCTGGAGTAGATTGAGTTAAGATTGAATGTTACGTTTAAGTCTTTCTGATGACGGGTCTCCGGAGACAAAGCGGACCGCTTGCCCCCTCCCTTCCCCGTGCTCGGAAAAGTTCACAATGACGAGACGGATTGGAGACGTCAGGCCTCGCGCCGTAGGTAACCGATGTTTGCTGCGTTGGTGGGATGCGTTCAGGAACTTCCTCATCCAAGGGGAATTTACCATTAGGCAACACTAGGCAGTTGCCTAGGGACTAGGGGTTCCTGGAGGCCCCAAAAAACTCTGTTTACATATATGTTAATACATACTACTCCTTATTTAAACAGATTAATTATGTTTTTGATAGAAATACTTTCGCTGCTAAAATACCATCAGAGTGCAGTGTCCACCATATTGGATCAGTCATTTGACATGTTCAGAAAAGGTCCAAACAGACAGCAACAACCATTTGAAAACAAACGATGCAAGAGCAGTGAGTTTTTTCTGCTACTGAAGACTTTGGCGACAATTTATGCACAGACCCCTCTAGGTAGCAAGGCAAATAATATTTGTATAGCACAATTTAGTACAAAAGACAATGCAAAGTGCTTTACATGATTAAATAAAACAGAATCAAAAGGAAAAGTAGGAAAAAATAAAAAAATAAATAAAATCAAAAATGCAGAAGCAAAAACAGTTGGACTAAAAAGAAAATATGTTTTAGTTGAACTGTTTAACTAGAACAGTTGAAGGCAATCCTAAACAAATGTGTTTTTAGTCTTGATTTAAAGGAACTCAGGCTTTCCGCACTTTTACAGTTTTCTGGAAGTTTGTTCCAGATAAGTGGAGTATAGGAACTAAATGCTGCTTCCCATGTTTAGTTCTGGTTCTAGGTCTGCAGAGCAGGTTGGAGCCAGAAGACCTGAGTGGTCTGGAGGGTTGATACACTGATAGCAAGCAAGTCTGTGATGTATTTAGGTGCTACGCCATTCAGAGATTTATAGACTAACAGAAGTATTTTAAAGTCTATTCTCTGGAACGTGAGAGCCAGTGGAAGGACTTTAGAACTGGAGTGATGTGCTCTACTTTTCTTAGTCTTAGTGAGGACATGGGCAGAGCGTTCTGGATCAACTGCAGCTGTCTGATCTGACTTTTTGGCAGACTGTGAAAACACCGTTGCAGTAATCAATTCGACTAAAAAAAAAACGCGATGGATTCATTTTTCCAGATCATGCTGAGACATTAGTCCTTTTAGTCCTTCTAGCACTATTATTTTAAAAAACTCCTAGCCAAATCTAGCTTACTTTTTTTTCTGCTACTGGAGACTTTTGGAGACAAAATCTAAAAGCAGCTTAACTCTGCCTCCAGCTGTGTAGATTGGTAACCCCGCCTCCCGCTCCCCTCTATCTTGTCTGCTGTCATGATTCATGCAGCGCATTATTTCATCCAAAATGAAAAATTGAGAACAGATGCTGGCAGATCGGCGAAGTTTGGTCGCCACAGAAAAGAAGCGTAGACTGGGTTATTTATTTTGGCCTTTTTGGAAACACAGGAAGGAGCAATCAGCTAAGTGAGCTTAGTGCTTGGAAAAAATCTTTCATTCTTTTAGAGACAGCATAAAAAGTCAGCTGAGTACAAAACATAGAGAGGAAAACAAGAAGAAAAGGGACAAAACCTAGAACAGATAATGGATGTCTATTCTATTAACATTTCTCTATCTGTAGAATGGGTCTATTTTATGTGTTGCCTTTTCAATTCAGAGGGCCCCCTGCCTGTTTTTGCTTAGGGCCCCAACTTTCCTAAATCCACCCCTGTCCTCATCCAGACGTTTCGAACATCGAAGCGAGGGTCTGAAGGAAGAGAAAAGGAGTGGGACCCCAGAACAGGGAGGGGGGAGAGATGATTTATACATTATAGAGAGTAAGGAGAAGAAGAGTATCAGAAACGACGGGATGAAACGATACAAAAAAAGCGTGATCCTAGTGCCGCATATGTGTGGCGGATACGTGACTTTGGGGCCCATTTGAAGCAGTAATAGATGAGCAGCCCGTAGAGTCGAACAGATGGCACAGAGGAACACCCCAAAGTATAATCCTATCACACGGATTCACGTTCCACCATCTGGTTAATCCACGCACACACACACGTAAAAAAAAAACCACGCACAGCGCACAGAATATCAGCGGCTGTGAAAGGCGGGCATCTCGGGGCCGTGATTACGGCCACAGATTGCAGCTTGGCGAGCGTTGATCTCTGCGGGCGTATCAGGGGGCTAAATATCACTCCAGCTTGTTGGGGAGGATCAACAGAACAGGGAGTCAAGCAAAGAGCAAAGACAGGGCTGTGGGGGGGGGGAGTCAGCCTAGTCTAAAGTGGATTATACCGCTTTGCAGAATTACAACATGTCTGACAAGCTGCATATCTGTTAAGGAGAGGAGATTTAGATTGTATAAACATCATGTTCTTTTTTTTTCCTTTCCACCAGTGCTGCTCTTTTCTTCAATCACATTCGGTAATCTCCAAGTCCATAACATCGATAAATAAGGTCTGAAAGCAATCTGGGGAGCAGTTATTGGAAATGTTCAGACAATGCTTTGCAAATAAACACCCCTTCCTCACGTTTTATCAACTTACCACCAGAAAACTCTCTTTGTTTTGCTGGGATTCGATGCAAAGTGGGGCGTAGTGGTGGAATGTTCTTAAAACTGGAAAAATGGCGTTCTTTTTTTATACGATCTCGATACTTTAGCTGCAATTATATCAGCGACTTTTCGCACATCTGCAGACTGACATATCTGCTGTTCTGCTTTACAAGCTCTTTCAATGAGGGAAGAAATTAATGTCTCTTCACTTCTTAATCAGAAATAAAATAGGTTTAAAGTATAAAATCTAATAGGTTCACCGTACTTGGAAAACCATTGAAAAATAGGAGTAAATATAACTAATAGTTTTATGTTTTGTTGCTTGCAGTATATGTGTTCGTTGCACTGAAGACTTTGTTGTATAAAATTAATATAACTTGGTTCGGTTAAGTTGTTGCAACTTAGAAAAACTAAGGAAAACATCAAATATTAGAGCTAAAAAAATAAATAAACAGCTTTTTCGGGGGCTAATGGAGCAAATTTCTCCACTTTGAAATCAATAAAGTCAATTAATCAATCAAGCTTTTCCCTTTTTTGACACCAGAATATTCTATAAATCACATTGTGGCTTTAGAGAGTCTTGTTTTTATTTTATCATGAAAGAAATCATGAACAAATTAACATGTTTAAGAAAAATAATGTTAATCTTAAACATCAATTAGAAGCAGATCAGAACATTAAGCATGTAGATCCTTCAATAAATGCCTTTTATTGTAGCAGTGATGTCATCCAGCCGATTAGGTCACACAGATATGTCTGAAAAACTTCAGTTGCATGAAATCAACTTAAATATTTGGATTAATCAATCATGTTTCAGCTCACAGCACTTATTTAAGGGAAGTTCTGCTCATTTGAATTCTTTGATAAAGCTAAATGTTTTGTTTTACAGTGTAGACTTTAACTAGACTATTCTAATATGAGAATAATCTCCAATATACGCCATTCGATCACAGCTTCGATTTCATTTGGGCCGTTGGAGACTTTCAGCCTTCCACAGGTTATTCTTTTTAGTGTTGCCTTCCTTAAAGCTTCCCTTCACTCTGTTAACATCACATGTTTTCTTATCTAACCAGAGTCCCGTCTGTTGTGTTTGACATGTCACCTACTTTTAACAGTAGCTTCCTTAAGTCGTTCTTCCTTAATGACGTCCTGAAGGGTTAAGCTGTCAACATATTTCCCCCTCAGAGGTGTGGATCTTTGCATCTCGTCCTCAGTTATCGTGACCTTCTTGTTCTTCCAGTTCAGTCTGGTACTTGTTGTCTTCTTAGGCTCACAGCCTTTTATTCAAAGGGCAGAAGTTTGATTAACAGTGAAAGTGTGACATCTGAAGAAAACTGGATGCATGGGATTCTATTTAGGGGTGTCAGAGTACAGAGCGGTGAAACTATGCATCACTTTTAAATTCAAATCAGTTTTTTTCTATAGCGCCTTTTATTTCAGGGCACTTTACAGTTTCATTCAAAGTTTTTCTATTTAAGGAAAACCAGTTGTTTTGCATCGAACTCATTGACTCTTCAGCAGTGTCCTCACAATTCAGAAGCATGCTTGTAGGCAGTGGAGAGAGAAAAACTCCCTTTTGAACAGGAAGAAACCTCCAGCAGAACCAGGCTCAGTGTGAGCTGGCCATCTGCTGAGGCCCACTGGGGTTCAAGGAGACAGAAACAGAAAGAAGCAGAGATACAAAAAGCAACTGTCAACCAGCTCCACAGGCGGCCCCGTCCAGGAAACACACACAGCCAGGCAGACGAGCTCCTGCCGAGCTCCCATGTCAGAAGGATGAAGAGAGTACATCCAGTTAGGTCACAGTCAGAAAACAGGACTACACTGGAAAACAGGCGTGTTCTCCAACATCTAGAAACAAAGGTTTGGATGGCAGCAGCACAGCTGATATTTTCTCTCCAGGATGGGTATCACAGCCAAACAGGAACAGACCAGATGAAGCTACTATGAGAAAAAAAGCAGGAGAGAGCAGAATGTTAGAGATTGAACTAACAGATTCTGCAGAGTGGGAAGAATAGAGATAGAATGAAACGGAATTATGAAAAAAGGGGTCCCTATGCTCTCCAGCAGTCTAAGCCTATAGCAGCATAACTATGAGAGATAGCTCAGGATAGCCTGAGGCCGCTCTAACTATAAGCTTTATCCAAAAGGAAAGTTTTAAGCCTAGCAGCACACAAAGTGAACCAGGGTGTCTGCCTCACGGACTGAGGCCCCGTCCACGCGACCACAAACCCTGGCCTAAACGCACGCACACATTTTCACCAAACCAGCCTGTCATCCACACGCGAGCCCGGCGTTTGAGGGGTCTGTAAAACGATCTTTTTATTCAGCCTTCCAGGTGGGAAGATTCTGAAACGCCATTTTGGCGTTTCCATCTTTTAAACTCTAACCGCATTTTTTTTTACGCGCATGCGTCATAGCGTCGCCTCTAAACACGCATCTGCGACGACACGAGGTATCCACAACAACAATGGCGTGCGATTATTGCTAACGCCATGCTACTCACCCTGCTGTGGGGCTTACAACAGAATCTTCTTCTGGAATATCTCCAGGAAGAACAGAACAATATGAAGACGACACCAGTTCAGCACCTGAATTTGACTGAACCGCGAAAAATGGACCCGCTTAGGCAACCATGTAATAAATATTGAGTGCGCATGCCCAACACATTTACGTAAGCCTATTTTTGCTTTGGCACCACAAGCGCCACTTACAGGCCTGGCATATTACATTTTGCAACGCGTTTCATGCATTAGGTGTGAGACTGATCACATTTATTTTACGTCTCCGTCTTCACGACAAACCTTCTGCAGAAAAATATTAGCGTTTAAGTGTTCGTTTTGACTTACGTGTGGTCGGGGCCTTACACTGGTAGTTGGTTCCACAGGAGGAGCCTTGAGAACTAAAAGATCTGCCTCTCATTCTACTTTTTAGAAATCAGGTATTACATCACTTACACAAAATAAATAGGTAATGGATTTTCAATCTTAATTTTTTTACATGATATATCAAGAGAAATATTCACAGCGTTTTATATATTTGCAGAGGCTGCAGGAGGTGCAAGCTGACACACTGTTATGTTGTGCAGACAGCTGAGAGGGAGCTAAGTGTTTGGTTAATGAAGGCTGAGGTATTCAGAGGGCAGAGCTACTGTTGGCTGTGCTCTGCTCCCCGGTCGCGTGCCCTTTGATCAGACACTGAGCACACCTGACATTTACACGCCTGCACGCTTTGCCACGTGTCATAAAACAAGCACAGCGCCACTGCCCCTCACACTCAGGGCAGGGGTGATGTTTAATAACGGGGCGCGTATAATCACGCTGATTAGGATTCAGCGTCCACTCCCAACCCCTGGGAGAGGTGATCCGTGTGTGTCTGAGAGCGTGTGAGAGACGGAAGGACAGAGCGTCGGTGCTAAAACTGTTTTCCTCTTTTATCTGGGTGGTTTTTAATCTAATCTGTTATGTGGGACTTTTTTTTTTTTGTCTTTCCCAGCAACCCCGAGCATTAAAGCCATCAGTCCGAGCGAAGGATGGACCACAGGGGGCGCAACAGTCATCATCATTGGAGACAACTTCTTCGATGGCCTCCAAGTCATTTTTGGAACAATGCTGGTCTGGAGTGAGGTGTGTTCATGCAGAGACTTTAACTTTTTAAAGCATAAACAACAAAAACCTCTTTATTTAAATTGAGATTTCAGCAGATTTCAGTGATGCCAAACACTTTTCTATCTAAAATTATCAATATGTAATCCAACTGCTGTGTTCTTAAGATTTATCCTTTGCTTTTATTTAGCCGACAAACTTTTATTCCTTATAGTTTAACCCTATATTGCCAAATGTATCCATTATTTGATACATACGGTTTCTGAAATGTTTTTGCGTCTGACATCTTTTTACATAATTTAATGGTAAAAAACTTTTGCTCAAAATCCTATTGTACACAATCAGATATACCTGATAACAGCCAGTAAGAAGACTACACAAAAAATAATCTTGACTTATCGCACATAGTAATAAATTATTGATATCAAAAATGAATTTCTGTTTTTTCTTTTTACATATTTTGTTAAAAGTCCAAATAAGGAATTCAAACCAAAAAAAGTAATTTTCTGTTTTGTTTTATTCTTGGATCGGGCTTTAAATGGTTAAATATATAAACGTAAAGTTTGATTTATTCCTTTTTAATCTTTTAACATGATTTTTTGAAAGAAAAATCTTATTTTTATTAGTTGATTTCTTAATTTTTTTTTTAAATCTTTTTTTTTTTTTCCTGAACTAAACGGATCTCCTGTTTTTAATTTTATTAAATATTAAGAAATAGAAAGACAATAATCAGCCTATAATAACAGCTACATTTGATAATGGGAAGGAAATCTTAATTTATTTCCCTCAATCCAGTGAGATTATACATTTTTTTTATATGTTATAATAAAATAATTCAATATATTGCAGAAAGGGACCATAGATGCTTGTGGATTTATGCATTTAATCCGTATTAAAGCATTTAATCTTCTAAAGCTGCTCTTATTACACATAAAAAAATTATTGTCATTGATCAGGGGAAGTTTTTCTTATAAAATTGGTAGATTTTCTGTACATTTTAACAAGCAACAGTCAAAATAATACATATTGACTAAAAAAACAGGTGATTAAGGTAAGTTAATAACTTCATTAGGTTCTTTTTTGCTTCCATCACAGAAGCGGAGCAGCAGCCTGCAATCTGTGCAGCTCTCTGTTCACCTCCTTCCTTACCTGTCATTTATTCAGCGGCGTTTCAAACCGCTTTTCTTGAAATATGTGTGCGAGCTGTAACAGGACGAATCCCTTTGTAAAGAGCATCTGCCACACGACTAAAATGTAAATGCAACGAGTTAAAAAAAAAGTGAAGGTCAGCGAGGCAGAGCGGCGAAACAGCTTTCTCTTTAGTAAAGGAATAATTCTATAAAAAGCTCCTATATTGTCTCACTGAGGGGGTGATTGGATGGGTGGGGAAGACAATGGTGGAATGAAAAGCGAGCTAAGTGAGGAATGAAAGGGACGCTTAAGAGCAACGCACACATGCATCCACATACTTAAAGTGCTGCTTCTAAGTGCAAGCTGCAGCAGAAAACTGGCCCTCAACGAGGTCTGCTCTGTGTTTTCATACAGTTTTCTTCAAACACCCTTCACTTTCCACACCTGCGTACAATGCAAGCCGCGCTAAATGAGCCTTTTTATGTGGCTAACAGCAGCTAGATGGCTCCAGCTGACAGACGCATTAGACGGGCTTATTTTACACTTGCTTATGCTGTTCAATAGGTGTGTTTTATTCATAAACACATCGCAGCTTTTGAATCTTTATTACACAGCCCATGTCAGTGCTGATAACCGTCCTAAGCCTCACAGTGACATTGCCTCAGGCTACGACGCCACCTGAGGGCTTTGCAGCTAACGCATCGTTTTCAGGCTTATTATACAAAAAAAAAAGCTGGAAAGCAAGAGAGGCTCGAACGATCCTAGAGTTCTCCCAGGAGCGCCTGGTTAGATATGAAGTTTCATTTCATTAATCCGCCTCCATTCTGCCTCTCTGCAGCTGATCACTCCGCACGCCATCCGTGTGCAGACTCCGCCCAGGCACATCCCAGGGGTGGTGGAAGTCACGCTGTCCTACAAATCCAAGCAGTTCTGCAAAGGCACACCTGGACGCTTCATCTACACAGGTAGCATCGCACATCAGTGTCATAACGCACTCATCCTGCCTTTTATTACGGAAGAGGATTAGTTGGCCACTGAAAAAAAAAAAAGTTTAACTGATTTTTACATTTTATGGCTTTTCTGACTTTTTTTCTCAGAACTAACTTTTTCTAAAAATTCTGACTTTTGATCTTAGAATTCTGACTTTTTCTCAGGGAATTCTAACTTTAATATCTCAAATTCTAATTTTTGGCCAATTCTGACTTTAATCTTAGAATTCTGACTTTGATCTCAGAATTCTGACTTTAATCTTAAATTCTGACTTTATTCTCAAACTGACTTTTTTCTAGAATTCTGACTTTAATCACAGAATTCTGACAATCTCAGAATTCGAACTTTAATCTCAGAATTCAGACTTTTTTATCAGAATTCTGACTTTAATCTTAAATTCTGACTTTTTCTTAGAATTCTGACTTTAATCTCAGAATTCTGACTTTTTCTCTCAAAATTCTGACTTTAATCACAGAATTCTGACTTTTTCTCAGAATTCTGACTTTAATCTCAGAATTTTGACTTTAATCTCAGAATTCTGACTTTTTTCTCAGAATTCTGACTTTAATCTTAGAATTCTGACTTTTTTCTCAGAATTCTGACTTTAATCTCAGAATTCTGACTTTAATCTTAGAATTC
>JAGKQL010004530.1:0-13994 GCA_018398635.1 Cyprinodon brontotheroides
TAAATGTGAGGAAAGCTGTTTGTGCTGTCTTTATGCATTAGAATCAGCTGTCTGCTTGGAGAAAGAATAGGCAGTTGGATCCAGAAGTCATAACCTTGCCTTTTGCCATTTTGGAGAGATCATGAAAAGCAGTCCGCCAAAGAACAGGACATAAAGTGTTACGAATTAAGAGATCTTAATAATATTCATATCATATTACCTTAAGAAACTATGAGAAAAACTACATTGTGCTCTACCATTGCTTGACACAAAAATAAAAAATTCATAAAGACTGATATTGCCTTTTACCACCGCATTTAAAAGATGGTAAAAATAGGGAAAGAAAAAAGTGTGTTATTCACACTGCATTAACTCATAATATTGCCAATTTAATACTTTTACTTTCATTATATATTGTTAATTTTACGTGCTTATTTTGGCACGGCAATTTTTGCAGAAAACTATTAAAACAGAAAATCACTCAAGACAAACACAAAATTAAAATATCTGATTCAGCAGTAGCAAACTGCTTAATAAAATCATTATTTTATAGTCTTACCAAGAACGCTATTCCATGTGCAGAGAAACACTAATTAAAAGTGTCTTATCACTGGTCATCTGTTCTTGGGCTTATACCATATCTGTGGGCGAGGCAAAATAATCTCTCATCCCATGTTTGAATGACACAAATTCTCTTTTCCAGAGATCCACAAAATCTCTACTTTTCCATTTGGAAACACATGCACTCTCTTTTATGGATTGTGCTACTAGAAAACAAGAAAAAAAATACAAAACAATACAAAAAAAAAAAGAGATGAAGCTTATTACCTCCTATCTTATCAATATAACGTAAAAAATCTGCCTGACAAACTACCACCAAAATATCTTTGTTTTTTTGGAAGGGGGATTTTTTATTGAGAATTGAGTTATTCATGGTTTTGCTGTTATTCTATGGGAATTTAAGGAAACATTTTTTTATTCTAAAGATGTTTGCCTTTTTAACATTAAATTAAATGTATCTCAATATTAGGATCCCAGACTGCAGCTTACTTTTGTAAACAACAGTTTGGGAATTATAATGAAATTATAAATTCCTTATGGAAAGTACCATTCGGCGAGAATCATATGCTGAAATAAAAAGAACCAAGTGCATTTGCAAGATTCCTGAAGGTAGAGACATACATTATAAATTTAATTGAGGCAAGCCGTTTACAGCATTGAGCCAAAAGACACCATCGGTAAAGGGGTTGACAATACAAAACATACCTGAACCTTCTATTGTAGAAAGTTTCTGCAAAATAATGGCTACAAGCAAGAAACATATTCCTGGAGCTGGTTGAAGAGGTTAAAAACTCTCTTGTATCCAAAATGTGGAGGACAACAGGATCACTACCTGGAACCTTGAACAATATAAAGGATGAATGGCGTTACAGTATCATTACCAGGCTACAGGTTAAACCTCAGTCCCTGTGCTCAGGTGACAGTCACGCCCAAAATGGAGGAGAACCACGAGAGCTGGACTGTGAGTCTACTGAACAAAACAAATTTTGAATAAGCCTGGATTGTGAGCCTGCCCTGCTGGGATCAATTCACCACCACCACCATACATGCATTAAAAGATTGTAAATCATCTAAAATGTTTTGTGTAAAACAAATTTCTCTTCATAGAATACATATGATTATATACAAACTTTGTCAACTGCTTTCAGTATTCAAGATTCTGTCTTAATTTCCTTTTTGCAGGATTCTACATGCATGTGAAATAAAACAGCACCAGAAACAGCACCGAAGGTCAGGGATGTCATATAGTGATGAACAATGGGCAGTAAGTGGGTTAAGAGACAACCAGAGGATGCCAAGTGTGCGACAGAAATAAAGATTTTTTGACGGCTTATGGGCGTAGCACATTGGGAAAAACAGAAGGTAACTATCCTAAAAAGGTGAAAGGAGAAAAGCACAAAGGATGCATGAACCCTAAGTAAACTATAAAGTGAGGTTTCTGGTACTTGCACTTTCTTACAATTAAACTGAAACAGTAGCATGTCTGAAATGTTGACAACATGCACATTTATTTAAAAGTGCTTGTCTGTGCATTAAACATCAAAAGAATCAAATCAATGCAAACATTCATTTTATATCATTTTAATTCTTGGATTTAGACAGCAATTTCAATGAAAAATTAATGAATAGTATTTGCCAAAAAACACCAAATGTCTGAAATTTAGATGGGTGTTCATGGAGGCCCGCGTTTGTAGAAACGAGGACTAACAGAAGGAAGAGCATAACCATCAGTCAGGGTCTGGCCAGATTCATAATGACCTCAGGGCAGATTAACGGCGCTCTGTATGCAGTGCTATAGATATCTCCAGACTGGTCCAGTGGCAGAAAAAGAGGAAACATTGGCGATGGAAGAATGGAAGATTGACGCTTTGTGTGAATAAGTAAAGACTCAAGACTCATAGGACAGGCAGGTTGCAGGATGGACAGAGGCATAGAAATGTACGGGGGAGAGAAGGGTGACTGACAATGATAGATGGAGACCCCTGCAATCTGGAGGAAAAAGGAAGAACATGACTTACTTACACCCAGACATGTCCCCACAGTATATCACTTATGGTTGCTTGGCACAGCCCAAGGCTTGGAGGGAAGAAGGGAAAAGGAATTGAAAGAAGTCTGTCAGTTCCATCTTCTCGCAGGTGCTTGGAGACAAGCCATTTGTCAAAGATTTGTCATTGGCTGTGAGGTTATCTTGCTTCTCCTGATAGAAGATGATAGGAGGAACACCAGGAGGTGTGTGTGGGGTTAAATAGGGAGGTATGTGTGTTTGTGTACTTGCGGGGGTTGGGGAGATGGGGCGTGGGTTTCATTTGGTCTCTATATATAAAAACATCCATCAGCCATCAGGCATTATTAGGTGTGTCACCTAACCAGGCAAATCTAATGATGTGATACGGCGGAAGTTGGGGAAGAAATGGATCTCCACAAGTTGTGTGTGAAGTTTAACAGTGCTCAGCTTTGCTGGAACAAAGAAGCCAACATCAGTCTTCAGAAACAACATTTTGAAAATAAATAAAAAACACTGATGCACGGCCCCACAGAATAATTTAATAAAAATGTTGTTCTACTTTTCAGCCTTTGCAAAAAAAACATTATAAGCTGTCAAGAACGGTAAAAAATCTCAATGGAGTGACATAAATTATGAATTCAAATTAATTTTATAGGTAAAACATGTTTTTATATGTTCTGACATGATATTTCAAAGCGGTTAATAACACATGCTTTACATGTTGCTTACTAAAACTTTATTATTATCATCCGCTGCGGTGTGCTTTTTCCTAAAAATGGAGGTCTGGCTTGAAAAGAATATAAAAAAGTACTTATACAAAGGAAATGAGCAGTGCTCTCCATATGGCTTCATGTCACCATAGATGTGGTTTTAAAATAAAAACAAAACACAGCATTGGTAGGAAAAAGCGATGCATTTTTGGATGGTTAGCAACACCAAAGCCAACTGAAGAGATTTCATGGACACACTTTAATTCTGACACAAAACGATGTGTAATATCCTGAAAGCATAACATGTAAGAACATGACCGCTAACAGGAATGCTGCCATTATTGGCACCTCTATCCAACTGATGATGGCAGGCAGACCTTTGGTACTGAACTGTTTTATTCTACTACCACATATTTCATCTTGTATTTGTTTTTGTTCTTATGAGTTTAATTTGCATTACTGCAATACACTTACTCTCTTAGCTCTCTTTCAGTGCCATCTGTTGGTTACATGCTTAAAAATAATGGACTTGCTTCCTTTAGCCGCTACTCAAAAATAAAAAGCTGTTTCCTTAACGTGCTGTGGGTGTATTTCCCAACCCTGAGATGCACTGAACACTGAAAATTACTAAGCTTGAAAACAGGTGACTCTGTTATTCAGATCTTCCATGTTCTTTACTGTAGCAGCTATAGATAATGATTTTTGTTAAAGATTTTTAATTGTGTGCTTTTGAGTGTGTTTTAGATTCATCAAATATGGAATGGTGCCGAGAGCAGGCGTTTTCTTTTTCCAAAACAGATTAATAAAATCGAATGACGCTGAATTAGTGCGAACTGGCTCTGCGGCACAGCTGACATGAAGTCTAAGAGTACTGCTTTGAGGTCAGTGAGGGCTCCTGCAAAGGGAGTGAGGAACCACAGAGTGCTTTTTGCTATGTTTGTGGTGGAGGAGAAAACATCTTTGACAAATGAGATAAGGTTAATTGTGAGCATTAGTCAATAGAGACATCCTGTTTTGTTCTATGCAATATCCAGATAAAAAGGGAAAACAAGAAGCAAAACATTGTAGCTGGGTGAAATCCACACTAGTAAAATCCTCAGACTCTGCATTTATTTAATGATTAAAGAGATTATGATTATTATGTCCTAACAAACAATGTTTTTTTTCTGGAAGTATTAATATGAATGTCTTTAATTAGTCATATTTATGAATAAAATTGAGAATAAAATTAATTAGAGCAGGGGACCATCAAAAAAAAAAGCCTCACAGATCCAGTTGAGGAATCTGGCCACTGCAAAATAAATAAATGAACAAATATATAAATAAATAACTTCACAGATCAGTCAGAAATACAGATTCTCCTTTTGGAGCAGGTTTCATCCTTGCAGGTAATATTTATTCATTCACTCAAACATGCAAATATTTCAAATATTTCCTAATAACCTGACAAGTACTAATACACCTGCAGGCCTTTAAAATTTGTATACCAAGTTCACAGTTACATCAGTTTGATTAGAATATAAACCTCTTTTTTTGTTTAATAGGAAATATACATAATAACATGGGTTCTGTACAGCTAAAAGTGGTCAACTTTAAGTTCTCCTTTAGCATAACGTATCTTTTATGCATAGTTGAATGGTTAAATAATATATCATGATTATGGAATCAGACAGTGTAAAGATTTTTCCTCTTAACTCTGTATTTTACATTTCTGTAGATATTTAACTTTTAAAAGAAACTCATACTTCACTGGTTATAGCTGTGTCAACCCAACATTTATGCTAAGTAGCGATATTACAGATTTATTTCAATGACTGCTGTTTTAAGCAGAAATACAATCTATTAAAACAAATAGGACAATTTGTAAAATGTATTGACAAGGACAGGGCAGATAGCCTAGCTAGACCTCAAAATGATTTTCATTGTCTGACCCAATGGCTTTTGACATCGCTTTCATGGCATCTTTTCTGGCTGCCTTCCCTGAAACATTAAAAGCTTAACCTGCGATCAGGTCCATGACTTTCACCCTCTGCAGAGGGGCAGAGCATGGAAGGTGAGAGTAAGTTTCAGCACATAAATGAATGGAGGGTAGAAGGGCATTAGACTGTTAATGGTTTCTGTCTGGAAGATCACAAAGGTCAAATGACCATGCCATGCTCTTTGTTGGCGATCTAATTCATTAACAATAGCAGAAGAATACAAATCTGCACCCTAAAACTCAAACTATTTTACCAATTTTGAAGGAATAAAAGATAGTGGAATATAAATAATAACAGTTTGATTTTGTCAGAACTGCCATCTTGATGTTAAATGTTTCTAATCTGGTTTCTCCCAAAAGTTAAATCATTTATCCCAAAGAAAAGGTAATATTGGAGAGTCACAATGGCTTCAATAAAAATCACAGCTCCCTGAAGCTATCTGCAGTCCATCTTCATTACAGTTGAGCACTCTGCTGATCCCTGCCTCTGCTGATATAACCTCTGATCAAGGAGGCTATTGTCTTTGTCCCTTTTGATTTCTGCTTATTCACTGCAAATAAAAACTAAGACAATCCAGTGACCACAGATATCCATATAGATCTACACAAGAGAGGGAAAATAGTTTGAAGAAAAAATTCCATCACTGAGTTTAACAATTACTGAGGCCAGCATTCAAACTAATGATGTGCATCAAAATATCAAATGGAAAAAGCAAAATGGCAATTTCTTTAAGTGTATAATATAAAAACTGGATACAAATTAAATTTGCAAAAAAAATTGTTTACTTTCCATCACTAGCTGATATAATCACTACAACTGTACAATGTAAAGAAACAATATCTAAAAATATTGGTGTGTTATAATTGTCACCAATAATATTGGTCACATTCGATTAACAAACATCCGAAAAATGTAAACACCATTCTGCTGTGGCTTAATTACAAAGACAGACACCAGCTTAAGGCTAGTCTAGGAAGAAAATAAAAAAAAGGCTATATTTTTATCTTAATGACATTTGTTTTGATAAAAGTGTTTCTTCATACTGGTGCCTGCTATTTTGTATTGTGATTTTATTTTACATCACTAGAAAATTCAAAAGGTCCTGCAAATCGGAAATTAAACTATATGTGTCCCAATTGTTTTATTCTTGCTGAATAGTAATACTCCAAAACAGATTAGCCTTCGCACACCATGCGCCGAATAACATTTGCTTTTGACAGAGCCAAATGGCCCGAGATGGGAGGCTTTTCACACCTGTTTGACATCAAGAGTTCATGGTGCCCAGGCGTTTATAAAGTCTGGTTATCTCTTTCCGCTGTTCTGGCGAATTTCGCGTCTTCTGAGTAGCATTCAGAATTTGAGCTCGAAATGAAGTCATTTAAGAATGTTTTAGAGCACAAACAGTGATGTGCATCGAAGCCTGAAAGCGGCGCACATGCTGGCGCTCCACGGCCTTCTGAGGAAGCTGCAGACCAAGCCAGTTGAAAGCGCGCATTCTCAGCCTGCTCTGCCAATAATGCAAGCGCTTAGGAAGAAGAAATGTGTGCTGTTTACCTGTGCAAAGAAAGAAACAACGAAAGAAAATTTCACGAGGACTTCAGTGTTGAGGAAGAGCATGAGTTCTTTGCCCGAGCTGGAATGACTGCGCTGGTTTTGGTCTGCCGGCTTCAGAAAGGTCGTGAGCGGGCGTATTGCGCGCTTTCAGGACCCTATAATCTACTGCTTTATGCCTCTAAAAACATTCTAAAATGAATTTCATTTCGAAAGTAAAATTCTAACTGCACCACTCAGGTAGACACTTGGAATGCCACTGGAAGTAGGTATGGAGTGAATATTGACACACGTTTTTTGTGGACTTTTTATGGACCTTTCTGTACCGGTCACCATAGACCTCCATTATTTTGAATGTCGGCAGACAGCAAGAAGCTTCCCCGATCTCCAGATGCATTTGAGATATCAAAAAAGTACTCCCAGAGTGTTCGTTACTAGCATGGGGGTGAGTAGAAAATGAAGGCTAATCTAATCATGTTTTGGGTGTACTATTCCTTTAAGAAGTGGTGAATTGGAAAACACGTGTACACATCACATATAAACTACATCCAAACTTTACGACACAACTGTTATATTTATATTACCGTATACACCTGTGGCTGCCTGTAGAACAAGCTCGAGCCATGCTAATGGGCACTCTTAAAAATACATTTTCCTTTAAGAAAACCCGGCGGCTTCATAGCTGCATCCATGTAAGCACGCCACGTTTTATGTGTTTAGAGAAGGCCTACACACAAGATTGATTTGTTCAGATTCCCAGATATGCATCCGTCGCAGATCCCAAACCAAGTTTGAGAATTCAATAACACCAACATTTATTTTTATTACCCAATAATGCAGATAACTGGCTAACTACTTAAAAAACCTGCAAAAATTTGCAAAGGTTTTTCCCATCCAGGTTTATAAACAAGCTACACACAGTGGGAGGAAAACAGTAATATGTTGAAAGACCCTTGAGAGAAACGACTCTAAACTGTGATGGGAAAATTTGTTTTCTATTCCATTATCTTCTGTGCTGTTTAAAATAACCCCTCTTGCCCAGCCTTGCAGGTGTGAGATGGCCTGAGTGAATACTTTAATAAAGTAAATGAAAACCAGTACTCACATGACAATATTGGAATGCTAGTGGTGCTTTCACACATGTGGTAGCATGAGACTGACTCTACAACCCACACAAGTGGCTTGGGTAGTTTAGCTCATCCAGGATTGCACATCAAGCGAGCTATGGCACGAAGGTTTGCTGAGTCTGTCCAGACGCTGGTGTCGCTATCAGGAGACCAATACAACAGGAGATGTGGAGGAGTCTGTAGGAGGGCAACAACACAACAGCAGGAGTGCTACCTGTGCCTTTGTGCAAGGGGGAGCACTCACAGAGTCCTGCAAATGACCACAAATGTGGATGTTCTTGCACAAATGGTTAGAAACTGACTCCTTGAGGATGCAATTTGGGCCTGACATCCACAGATGAGGGTTGTGCTCACAGCCCAACACCATGCAGGATGCTTGGCATTTGCCAGTAAACACAAGGATTGGCAAATTACCCACTGGGCCACTGGACTGCTTGCTCGTTCCCCAGACCTGAATCTGACTGGGCACATCTGGGACATAATCTCGATCCATCTGTTGACATCACATGCATCACTGACTATCCAGGAGTTGGCGGATGCTTTGGTCCAGTTCTGGGAGGAGTACCCCCAGGTGAGCATCCAACACCTTATCAGGACCCTGCCCAGGCACTGTAAGGAGGTCATACAGGCTCGGGTAGGCCACACAGCATACTGAACCTCATTTTGACCAGATTCAAGGACATTACATCTATGTAAATTGGATCATGCTGTAGTGTAGTGGACCAGGCCTTCATCTGTTGATAAATTTGATTTACATTTATGGTTTTTGTGTGATTTTGTTTTAAGCACATTCAGATTTGTACAGAACAAAATATTTAATGAGAAATTTAATTTATTCAGATCTAGAAAGTGTTCCCCTTATGTTTTTGATCAGTGTTTATACACACATAAAATCTGCCCTCTCACCAATCCCTTGGACAAGCCTTGAAGCTTGAAAGTTATTTATTTCTATATCTATCTATCTATCTATCTATCTATCTATCTATCTATATCTATCTATCTATATATATATATATATATATATATATATGTGTGTGTGTGTGTGTGTGTGTGTGCATTGTTGTGCATAAAGGCAATCAATGAAAGCCGTTCAATGAATAAGTCCATATTTTAGTGAATGCTAAAAGTACTAAAACTCAATGAGAGCGATGTTCGCTCTGAAAAAGAGTGAGTGACACACACATCTCACGTTTGCATTCATCTGATATTGACACTTTTCATTAGATGAGAGCAACCACATCATTGCCTCAATCGGTGAACCTCTGAGTTAATCAGAGATTACTGACCGATTTCAAATTTGTACCCTTATGCATTATATATTCTTTATCTTCACAACAGCTTAAACTACTTTCATGAAATAAAGGAGTACAAGACATTTAAGAATTTAGGCAGACACCTTTAATCTATTTTTTTTTTGTCCTAAATGTAGGGAGTCAAAAATGTGTTGCTACTGTACATTTGTTTGCAATTTTCAATTTAATCAGAAATAAAGCACTGACAAAGATAACTATTTTTTGTTGATGCCTGATCCCATATACTTCTCTACTAACAGCTTTGTGTCTGTGAACAAGTCCTGATGTTTTATTATGCGGCATTGCTTCTTCACACGGGGCAGCTCTGTGATAAATCTAGTGGCAAACTTATCCCACTGCATCTTAACTGAATCAATAATGCTAAAAAAAAAACAAAAAAACAATTGAATAACCTTACTTCTCAACTAAAGGATTCAGATAGATACAACATATTGAGTAATGTAATTCAAACTGTTTCCATAGGGTTTTTTTTTTATTTTAGCAAAGATAATATAGAGTACATAAAGCATGCCTAAAATTTGTTATTTTAGGCCCCAGTTCTTGCATTGTTTCAGGAGGACTGTGGGAGACAAACCATGCATCTTCTGAGCTGAAAAAAATTAGAGTCAATGAGCAACAGTATAGACAGCATGATTTAGTCTCTGCAAACCACGCTGCGGTCTTAGAGTGCATTCCATTTCATTTCTGTAAATAGAATTTAGAAATTCAATGCATCAGAAAGGGCTGCTAACAAAACCATAGAGGTCCAAAAGCCTCTCCTGCAAAAAAGATTGCTCCTTGCTTGGCAGAATTGTCAATATAACTTAAATACTTAGCCTTCTTGTAGCTAGATGCATTTCCTCCTGCTTGGAAGCACAGTTGTCAAACAGTTCAAACATTATTCAAAAACACTTTAACTTATCTTTTCCTTCCCTTTAAAAATTCCTACTGAAGACTTGATAAATAAGCAAAAAAATTATTAATTGCAATTTCAGGCGCATGTCTTGGGCTTGTCGATATCCCTTGACTCCTGGTAAGTAAATTTCCACCATGAAGGTCAGGCAATAATAGTAGTAATTATAGTAATAATTATTCAGTTGATTTCTGTTTTTGATGTTCAAATAGAATCGAAAAAACAAAGGACCTATATGGCATGTCTAAATTAAAACAAATCGTTTAGGTTGATTACCCATGTCCCACTACTAACTCTAAAGAATCTTATAATAGCCCCAACTATTGCACTCTCTTGGGTGGTGCTCATAATTAACTGATGGGGTAGGATGTTAAAACCTAATCAGAGGAAGCAAGTTGTGTGAACAGAAAGTATTGTCTCTATCCAGTACTTAAGTGTGGCTTATTCAGTCTGTATGAGTATGAGAAAAAGGACAGACTGAATGGTAAACAGCAAGAGGGTTTTAATATTTTAGCATCGGCCTTTAAGAAAAATAAGATATTTACGAAGAGCTCTGTTTTAGTGGTGATGGCCACATAAACCAAACTAACTGGTAATATATGATGCTAACAGCAGTTTTAAGTTTTAACTCCGAATAGTTCCTAGTCTTCATGTTGAGTGAGCAATATGTGTGAAATTATGTTTTCTTTGGTTAAAATGGAGAGGCAATTATGATAAAGCAAAAGGACTAAAGAACTTTTTTGAATGCTGTTTTCTTATCTCCAAACATTATAGCAGTAGAGCGGTTATTGGATTGGGTACAAAAACCTGACATTAACTGCAAAGTTAATGATTAATGCAGGTTGTTAATGAGTACTCTTTAATTTTTTTATTTTTGCTTTATTGCACTAAAAATATATTTGGACATCAAATTTGGACTAATGTATGTATCTTTGAAACAAACTTCAAAGATGCTTAAAAAAATAGATTCCAGAGCTATATTTTTACGAGGATTCTTTAAAAGCAGTATTTTTCGGAGTGAAAACCCATTTTCTAGCCGCCTGGAGCACGAAAATGTTAATAAATATCAACCTACTAAGTTGTTTTATTGTTTTGTTATAAAAAATGAACATGGTAACAGTTAAACCTAGGTAAATATATTGCACTTGACCTGAGAGACACACAAACATGACAGACACACAAACATAATGTAGATTAGTATACAAAATTTCAGATATGTCACACTTTTAATGAATAAATCATCTAAATAATGAATTAATTAATTTCTATTGGCAGATAGTTGAACTCACAGCTGTTTTCCAAGTTACAAGGAAAGTGATCTACATTCATCAATATTCTATACGGTAAAAACTAACCCCATAGTGAATTTGTAACTAGTTGCTTTTTGGTAGAGGTATCTATTAACTACAGGTAGTTACTTTTTATAGTTATACGTCTAACAGAGACAAAAAAAATAAAAATTTCTAAATTATCATTTTCCTGAGCCTGTTTAAATTCAGTCACACTTATTTGCTCACCTAGAACAGGTAGATAGTTAGCGTTGGGTTTGATTAATCACCCTGTTGTTTATTAAATCTAATATAAATGAAAGCCATTTTCGAGAGATGATAATCAAATAATTACAATGCAGCATGAGGTGTGGTGGTAGTTGGCCAAGTCTGAATTTTAACTGCGACACGTTCACAAAACAAACCAAACCTTTATCCTTTATCTGAGCAAGAGTATAGTTTAATTTAGCCCTGTCACTTTGAATGATAAATGGTCTGATCACCAATTCAACCTTAGAGGTAAAATCTAGGAGTCTGGACAGTTTATTCTTTGGTGCACAGCATGAACTCTCTTTTCAGTCAGTGGCCTGATGCTCGCAGACTGATGCTCTGTGTGGCCCAAATTTAATTAGTCAAAGTCCCATCTTACAACTTAATCAGCTATACTTTTACACCACTAATTATTAAGAGTAATTACATAGTGCTCGTCCCTTGTGCAACATAGTACTCTTTAGGCATGCATTCCAGAGAGGCCATTATTAATTGTGTTAGTAAGGGAGTAAAATAATATCCGTTTTTCTACTATGTCATGTCAAGTGAGGCAAGCTTGAGGAAATAATTGCTTTGATATGTCCTGCTGCTTTCAAACACTCAAGTTATTTCAATAAACAATTCCGAAATAGAGGGATTGCATTCGAGTCAAAGAGTCGATGCAATCAATTGGTTTACCTTAACTAGAAAACTTTGAATCAATTAGGCTGTATGATCTTATGAACTGTAAAGTGCCTTGAGATGATGTGTTGTGAATTGGCACTATATAAATAAACTGAATTGAAATTAATTGAGGAATATTCATCTCTAATTTTATTTCTTATAGCTTTCCTATATGTTTAAATCAAGTAATAGGGTCTTGGCACCATGTATATCTGCTGATCTATTTATTTAAGTCTATTCTGGCCCATAGTGTTACTATGAAAAGAGCTCATTCACTTGGCTTGGTTTGAGTAGCCCTATGGATTGTGGGAAATTAAAGAGCAATTGGTCAATACCAGATATGTTGACAGTATTCAGGTGCATAGGGATAGAAGCTTTTGTGATCAATGAGATGAATCAAATCCTAATTTATTCAAAGGTATGTGTGATTAATCAATTAACCTGCTAAGCTTGTTGAATAACTTGTTGTGAAAAAATAGAGATATTAGAAGTATTAATTTCATTGTTTAACTACCGTTAATCTTGTTTGAAAAGCCAAAAACTAAAAAATTTCTATAATGCCAACTATTTGTCACAAATCGAGCCCCTGGAGCTTTTGTCATATATCTATGATTGTATATCTCCATCTGCTAAGTTATTAGACAAGATTATGACTGAATTTCTACGCTTCTCTTTTTAACACCAAATGTATGGCATGTGCGACACCTGTAAATTAACTTCTCTAAACATTAGTCTGCCATGGGGAAATCTAATAAGTTTAGTGAGGTTTCATAACATCAGGGTACAGTGAACCTCAGATTGCAGAATTTAAAAGGTGAGACAGGGGTCACATATAAATGATTTGTTTGAAGAATTAGAATTTTAATACAACCAGACAGAACACAGGCGTCCTTTTCTCATCATGTATAATTGGTTCAGGCACATTCACTGTGATATGCTTACAAGATTAAGAGTCACAGAAGGAATGTGTCATTTACAATTCAGAAAACGATGGACATTTGATTTATTAAAGATGTCGATAAGTTTTAAAACTTTTGTCATTCTGCTAAGTATTCTCAATCAGACAATAAAAGTAAATTTTTTACTCTCCTCCACATTTAAAAAGCCTTTTTTTCCAACCTCATTAAGTCTCTGCCTGTAGGCAGTGCAGAGGAAGGAACAAAAGCATATAACAAAGGATGAGACAGACCGCTGATGCCCATCTGTACTTCAAAGATGACACCCGGGTATCGGTACTGTAGATACAAGCAGTGCCTTCCTGTTCTTTGAGTGCCATTCTATATACACCTCGGTTAGAGTGCAAAGCGATCAATAGAGTAACACAGATAAGAGCTCTGAGCTGATAAAGCTTTCAAAAAGATTTGGAGACTCTTACCACAGGGATTATCACTGATTAGATGTTCTTGAAATCTTTTATATACAGGGAAACTTTAATTTTGTTTTGCATATTTTATATTTTATCTGTTTTTGTTGTTACACCAACCATAAAGAATTAATATACTAGTTTGGATTTTGTAGGAATAATAACCTTATGTGTCACTGTTAGAAAAGGAACAGAGATGCAGCAATTGAAACTCTAATGCAAACATGACATTGATTTGGAAAATAGAGGAATGGACAGAAAGACAGACACACACACACACACACACACACACACACACACACACACACACACA
>JAGKQL010004531.1:0-14416 GCA_018398635.1 Cyprinodon brontotheroides
TCAATCTGACTGGATGATCTGGTGAACTGGAAAGTGCCTTTAGATGATGTGTTGTGAATTGGCGCTATAGAAATAAACTGAATAGAATTGATTTCCATTGTTGGAGGACTTTACTGTTACTTTTGTTTGGAGAAGTCTTAACTTCTACCTGCATGAATAGATCTGCATGCTACCCGCACCTTTACTGCACGCTAAAATGCTGACATGAAAACGTCAGGGTCTTACTTTTGTTAAATTCAAGTAGTTCCTTTACGATTTGAATACTGCAGATTGTAGAGCCGCAATTATATTGCAAATCCAATTAACTGCTCAATTTTAATGCAGACTGAAAATTTTCATTTTTAAAAGCTGTAAAACCGTGGGCATGCCGCATTCCTAAATCATATCAACATTTTTTAAAAACAAATGGAAATGTGTATTTCTTCACCAAAGATAATTATAAAAACATTTACTCATTAAATAAATTATTTCAAATACATCAAAAACATTTGTTTAATGTTTGTTTTCTTTTCAGAATTCTGTTGAATAACTCAGCTGCTCACAGCATTAAAGACATTACAAGCTTTATATATTTTCACAAACTGTCTCTGGAAAGGCAAGCAGAAACAAAATGATAACTACGGCATTGAAATGGAAACATAATTTAATTTTTCTCAGCCGACAAACTCCAAGTGGATCTCCTTCCCGCCATGCATGTGATTGAAATGGAGGAAGGTGGGGGGTAAAGAGCTTAAACTTGTGTTTTTCTCCGCCGAACTCATTTGAGAACTGAAGTTAATTGCATCCTCATCAGAATCCAGACAGCGACATTTAGTGCATTCACCCCACGAGTTCATTTGCAGCTTCATCTCTGTCAAGCGAGACTAATATTTACTGAGTTGGGCGCTCGCAGGCCGCATCGCCGGCAGTAAACAAAAAGATGGAGTCTGTACCTAAAGCACAATGTAGTCGTCAGTAGCTGAAATCATAGAGTGGAAGGATGATAAATACTTCTGAGGAACATGGCATTTTTGTACTTTTGGAAACAGGGCACCTTTTTCATTTCTCCTGCAGCTCTCTGGGGTAAAAACTGCATCAAATCACCAACAGGAGAGATGCAAACAAGCCAGCTGATATCATCACATGGTTGAGTAAAGAGCACTGGGCCAATAGAGACGGAAAACTAAGGATTGGTAAGGTGCACAACAAAGACTGGGCATTAAAAAAAAATAAACAAAAAACAAATACCATTGGAACGACAAAAAAAAGAAAAAATCTGTAGTTTCTGATCTTATTTAACCAATATGGAGAATAAAAGCTTCATGTGAGCCTAAATATTGGGAGCAAAATCAAATCATTAGTGAAAAAAAATTATGGATATGTAGGAAATTAATTACATTTCTTAACAGTTGCTTCATAGTAGATATTTGTTGCACAGTAATTCAGTATTTTTTAGTAATTAGATTTTTATCAGAACTGAACCCTCGTCTCTACTTTAAATCCAACCCCCAAATTTTGCAATTTTCTTTGCGTTTCACTCAAAAATGTCCTGGTAGTTTTTTTTGTTTTTTTTTCCTCCATTAATGAACATCAGTATAAAAAACAAATGTAAATATGACGGATTATAGCTACAAAGCTAGTTTTCATCCGTAGACCCTAGGCAGGCAAATACATAAGAAAGAACATAACATACAAATACAAGCATCACACGGAAATGTTAAGAGTTTAGTGGTTACATGACTGGTTTGTTTTCATCTGTAGTTTGAGTTGAGCTCCAAAGCTGATAAGTGTAGTTGTTCAAACAGGTATAAGATACCTAACAATTGTTTCTTGTATCTGACTTAACTTCAAATGATTAGTATCAGCTAGTCATTTTAACAGTATTTTCATTTTTTGAAACGCTAAAATATCGAGAGGAGAAATTCTGATGGGGCTTCCTGAGGTTCTGAGAATTAGCCCCACACTGCTCCCCCGTGGCATCGTCTTGCTTTGTTGTTCTTTACTTTGCTTCTTGTTTTCTAGTTTTATTGGTTTAATGTCCAGTTTGTGTTGTAATTTCTAGATTTATGTTAGTTGCCCATGTTTTTCTGTTGCCCTCTTGTTTGTTTTCCTTTCATCCTTGGCTCCCTCGTTGTCTCCTCTCACACCTGCTCCTTGTCAGCTCGTTAGCCCTCCCTTTGTCTCGCTCGCAAATTGCTGCCACTCTTTGCAGCTGTAGCAAGGACCATTGTCACTCATTACCAGAGATGGGAAGTAACGAAGTACAAATACTTCGCTACTGTACCTGGGCAAGTAGATTTTTCTGATATTTTTACTTCTACTTTTCTACTTATTTTTATGGCGACTCTTTTACTTCTACTCTACATTTTTTTGCAGTTATCTCTACTTTCTATTGCACTTACATTTTAAAAATTAATTCTGCTATTTTAGTTTTGAATCATTTCAATGAGTTACCGTTATTATTTTTCACGGCCATCAATACCAAATTCAATCTAATTGGATGGGAATTCACGGCGCTTGACGACTCACAAGATGAATCCATATCTGGCGGTATTCATTGGCAAATCATTGCAGCTTGCGCGTGTAAGCAAAGTACAGGTAGTGCATGGACGACAGATGATTGAAAAATGAACACAACGGAGATCCATTGGCAGTTATCCATTTAAAACAAGTATCTGTACTTTTACTCAAGTTTCTACTTTACGGAAAGTGAGTACTTTTACAAGGCCGTACTCTGCTGTCTTCCCAAGTTGTAGGTCTACGTGCCTCGCCTCCCCTGGCTCCCTCGTGTTTGGTTTTTCCCTTCATGTCTCCATGGTTCTGGTCTGTGTTTCATTATTAGTTGGATTTTTGGTTTCCTGCCTTTCTTAAACAATTTCCTTTAATTAAATCCACAAGAAATCTCCTCAGCCTCTCTGCCTCTGCATTTGGATTCTGCAAACCACAACCAAACCCTGACACCCCGGTGTGGCACAATGGCAGCCAATGCTCTCAAGGATTTTTGATTTTTTTTTGATTTTGATATACTCTAATAATCCCAGAGGGAAATTACTTCTCTGCATTTAACCCATCCCCTTGGGGAGCAGTGAGAGCTGCCATTGTGAGGCTCCCGGGGAGCAGTGTGAGGTTAAGGGTCTTGCTCTCAGGGACCCAGAGTGGCAGTCTGTGGGAGTGGGGGATCGAACTCACAATCTCAGGATTGAAAGCCCTATGCCCTAACCACTAGGCTGCCATCCCATGGGTTAAAAGCAGAGAGTGAATTTCTTTTGCTGTACTTGTGAGAGTGGAATGACAATAGAAAAAAACAGCAATGCTGGAGCACTCGATGAGAGAATCATTTTACGGCCTGGGATGACTCAGAGTCATTTGCATCTCCCATATGTTCACAGGTAATAGACTATTTGAAACACAGTGACTCTGCATCTGAATGGATGGCATTAGCCAGATTAGGTCTATGTCTCACATGTGTAGAAGGACCTGAAACACCAGAAAAGAGATGGATGTCTTTAAAGAGGTAAAAACGCCAAGATGCATGGAGTAACAATAAGGTTTGTTTCTGCCTGAGGCTTTTGCATTAACTTTAACAATGATCAAACACACCTGTCTCCTGTTGACCAACAGCTAACTGATGCATTTTACCAGAATCTAAGATATTAATTCATGACTGGTGTGTCATTAACTTTAGTTTATTTAGGACAAAACAAACATTAGACAATAACTGATAGAGATTTTGAGATAAACTCTGTATAAAACTCTAATAAATAATCCAGGTGTGTCTTGATGCAGACTGTATTAGTACCTGCTCCCACTCACAGGTTTCAATAAGCGGTACCGCCAAATCCATACGGATTCAAAATCAGATGGAGGACACTCACATGACAGGAAGAGAGGCACAGAGCAGACATTTTCACAAAAGCAGGATTGCATCAAATGTAAAAAATAATGCCCAGGACATATAGACAGCACTATAGCGCATCCATGTCTAACCGATTATATTTCAAATCTACTTTTCACATTTTTCATTACATTTTTTATTTTTTAGAAACCCAACCCCTTGCAAGACAATGCAGATTCCCACTCAGCGGATATCTTCAGTCCTCTCATGCAAAAGTCTGTAACCATGGTCCTACAGACACACACACTGCAAAAATGATCTCAAAATGAGTAAAAATGTCTTAAATTAAGGCTATTTTCCCCTAATTTGAGCAGGTAAATAAGATGATTTGCCAATGGAATTAGTATTTTTACTCTTAAAATAAAGTATCTAGATAAAATGCACTTGAAAATAAGACAATGCAATTGTTTTTTTTTCTTATTTTAGTGTAAATTCTCTTGTTCCATTGGCAAAGTGTCTCTTTATCCCCTCAATTCAAGAAAAATGCACTTATTTTAAGAAGAAATTACTTATTTAGATTTCATTTTTTTGCAGTGCAATACTGCATGTTTTAGATACGCCTCTCCTGCAGCACACCTGAATCGAATAATGCATGACCTTCTCAGCAGATACCAAGGGCTGAATCAACAATAACTTAGCCATGAAGGGGTAAGCCACATAAACTGAAACACTGGCATAAAGCGCCCCGCCAATGGACTCTAGAGCAGCAGAGGCACGCTCTCTCGAGTGATAAATCATGCTTCACCATCTGGCAGTCTGATGAAAGAGTCTGCGTTTGGCAGTTGCAACGTGATGGTACTTGTGTACTTGTATTGTGCCAACCATAAAA
This sequence comes from Cyprinodon brontotheroides, assembly GCA_018398635.1. NCBI lineage: Eukaryota > Metazoa > Chordata > Actinopteri > Cyprinodontiformes > Cyprinodontidae > Cyprinodon > Cyprinodon brontotheroides. Next base: position 4,704 of record JAGKQL010004531.1, read on the forward strand.
TTTGGTTGAGGGGGGAATTATTTTGTGGGGATGTTTATAAGGGCTGAGTTTGGTCCCTTAGCTCCAGTGAAAGGACCTCTAAAAGCTTTAGCAAATAAAGATACATTTTGACTCCGCGTTTCTAACGTTGTGGGAGCAGTTTGAAGATGTGTCATACCCATTCCAGCATGACTGTGCCCCAGAGTACAAAGCTCGGTGTGGATGGAAGTGATTGGTCTTAAACTCAATCAGATGGAACACGCTGGTGAAGATTTTCAGTCATCCAGGTCATAGTCATTCGAAATAAAGTAAGAAAAAAAAAAACAATCCACTGCACTTGGTTTCCAAGTTTGAAGACGTTTCGCTTCCCATCCAGGAAGCTTTTTTCATTTCAAAATGTCAGAAATAGCGTTGAGTTTCAGGCTTTATAGAGTGGAAAAAACAGAGCATCATTTTGGCTTAGAAAACATGCAAACTGAACCTCCGGACAAGACTTGAAGGTACATCTTAACCTTATGGACAAAGGACATTTGTTTGAGGACCAGAATGTTCACATTATGGACTAGAGACTGACATTTTTCGAGTCAGTATTAGTAACGATCACGCGTGATTGGGACGGTACAGGATTAAACATTAACGGGAGCAGATGGGAGCGGGAGCAAACCAATAGTAACTAAAAAACAAGGACTCGATGACAAAAATAAAATAAAATAAAATAGAAAAACTAACAGTACTGGCGCCGCTTATTTTGTAGTTTTTTTCCTTGAAGCCTACACTATAATGCGAGTCAAAAAAAACGACACGACCCAAAACCAACAGTGCTTCCGCTCTGAGTTTTTCAACCGCTCTCAAAAACAACAAATTCAGATATTGGCAGAAATCTTATTGAAGACAACAAGAATGGGAGTGGTGCTTGAGGGAGCGGGAGTCATTCTGAATGGGAGCCGGGATGGGAGTGGGAGTAATTTCACCAGGAGTGGGGACGGGACAGGATTTAGATTTCTACTCTGGCCCGGGATCGGGACGGGACACTATTTTTCTGTGGGAGTGGGACGGGACAGGAGTAAAAATCCCACTCCCGTGTCAGTCTCTATTTTGGACAAAGAAGACATGTGGTTTGAAAGAGGTTTGAAGGAAGCCATTTATGTTAAGAAAGAAAAGCCAACCTTAAACAGAGGGGGTGGAAGTTCAAAAACCTGCAATGCAGCGATAGAATTGATTCCTTCCCGCTATCATTGCAGCCCCCACCACCATAAAGAGGAACAGCAAACCTTGCCTGGTCAGCCAGGCCAAGGATTCCCTTTAACGACCCCCCTTCAGAGACATAGACAGGTATGGGTCATTGTATGTTTTCTAAGCCAAAACTGTCGCAATGTAAAAAGGCTTTGTTGGTCTACTGTATAAAACCTGGAACTCAACGCTATTTCTCACATTTTGAATTGAAAATGCTTCCTGGATGGGAAGAGAAACGTCTTCAGATGGAACCCAATGGGAGTAAATAGAAGCAGAAATAGAAACCCTTCAGTTGCCTAAACTGTGTGGACGTCCTTTCCAGAAGGGTTGAAGCTGTTATTGCCACACAGGATGGTTTTATATCATATTAAAGGAATAGTATTCAAAATGATTGATTATCTTCATTTTCTACTCACCCCATGCTGAACAACACTGAGAGTAACTTTTTGATATCTTCAAACGCACCTAGCTGGAATCTGGGAGGCTTCTTGCTGTCTGCGACATTCAAATAATCAGGAATATCGCGTTCTGAGGCAGAAAAGGTCCATAAAGTTCACAAAAACGTGTCAATAGCTCCTCCATACAGCTCGTCTAATGTATTCCAAGTGTCCTTGAGTGGGTAGCGCCCAGAATTTATCGGAAACGGTAAGTCATTTAGAATGTTTTAGAGCATAAACAGTAGTGTATAGGATTTCCTGAAAGCGGCGTTCACGAAGCTCACGGAAACCGCCGCAGACCAAACCAGATGAAAGTGCGCATTCAGCACCGGTAAAGAACTCATGCTCTTCCTCAACACCGAAGTCCTCAGACATTTTTCTTTTCGTTGTTTCTTTGCACAGGTAAACAGCACATTTCTTCTTCTACGCTTGCATTATCGGCAGAGCAGACGCTGAATAAAACTTTCGCCTGGTTTTGGTCTGCCGCTGTTTCCATGAGACTGGCAAACGCACGCTTTTAGGAAATCCTATACACTACTGTTTAAGTGCTCTAAAAACATTCTAAATGACTTCAAGCTTTTGAGATAAATTATGGACGCTACCCACTCAGACACTTGGAATACATTGGACGAGCAGGAATGGAGGAATATTGACACGCTTTTTGTGGACTTTTATGGACCTTTCTGCCTCGGCCTATAGACCCTCCATTATTTGAGCTGTCAGCAGCGGCAGTGCCTCCCAGATCTCCAGCATGCATTTGAGATATGCAAAAGTACTCCAGAGTAGAGTTGTTCAGCATGGGGGTGTAGAGAGTAGAAAACAGAAGGCTAATCATGTTTTGGGTGTACTATCTCTTTTAAGCCCTGTGGATTAAAGAGGAAATGTCCCTTAAGTTCAAATCCAGGTCAAGGCAGATAAGTCAATACTTGGGTAACATAGTATTGTTAAAATGAGGAAGTTAGCATGTCCCCTAAAAAAGCAGATTTAGCCTTTCGAAGGGAGGCTTCCTCACGGTTCTTTTCCTGGGAGCAAGTTATTTACTATTAACTCAAACTGGGTAAAAACCATATAAAAAGGACTATAAAACAGGAGTAAAAAATAACAGATGTTATTCCAGATCAGGTTGTTACAGGACAGAGAAAATGCTTGGAGCTTGCACAGCTGTGGGCTCAAAAATCACGTCCGCGAGCGTCCGGCAAAGATTGAGCCCCGAACAAGGTCATCTCCTGCTTCTTATAGCTCATGAGTCTATGTGTTGCATCAGGTGGATGCTTAGCTGATCCGTGACAGATCATAAACAGTATATACACTGAAAATTCATTTGATGGGGCAATTTGCAGTTGGGAACAAATGGGAAGAATCTGTGCATTTGTGAGCACCAACAATGAGATTGACCATTAAGCACTGACAGAAAATTTGGCTTGACAAAAAAAAAGTAATAATCTGACAAGCAGCAAAAAAAGCAGTCAAAGTCTAAAGACTATTAGGAAGCACTGATTGATTTTAACTTTTTAGAGACAGCTAAAGCGATATGTGAATAAATGGGGGATAATAGGATACGTTTACACAGTACTGTTTAAATCTTAGCAATATATTGACAAACTAAGCTAGGAAGCACAGAATTAGGCCGTAACCCACAGTGAGGAACCCACTTTGCTGCTTGGAGCTTAATAAGCCACTGCTTACACAACAGAAGTGGATTTTGTTTTCTTAATTGTGTCTAAGAAGCTTAACCCAAACCCAGAAGAAATGCTTCAGACCGCGTGGATGAGCCCAGCTAAATTGCATTGTTCTACGTCACACAGCAGAAGCAAAAAGACGACAAATAATTCCCAATATATCATACTGCAGCATCATCAGTGTATCTGGAAAACTCAATATTTTTTCTGAAATTAGTAGCTTCAACTCATATGTTGATCAGGCATAACATTATGACCACCTGCCTAATATTAAGCCTGATCTGTCTAGAAATTAAACTTTATTTGAGCGCTGGTAGTGTGTTGTTTTAACTGAATATATATAGCTGCAGAGTGCTTATACAATGGACTTATTTTAGACAGATTTTTTCTTAGTGTTCAGCTAAATATGCAACGTTTTACCTTCTAATATAAAATAAAGAACCTGATATACTGAAGGCATAAAAAGGGTTGATTTCACTCATTCAAGTAAAATGAGTTTTTAAGCTAGGGATGCACCGTTAGCAGATTTATTTCTTTTTTACCCAAATGCAGTACTGACACTTTCATACCAATTACCCTGAATAATAAATCAAAATTTTAGACAGAGTTTTGATCATATTAAAAACAAAGTTGTTCCATTAGAGGTGAGATGCAGTTTTATATTTTGACTCCTTGTGAAAGCTTCTGTAAACATGCCGTGTGTGATGTCAACATGTGCAGGCAAACAGTGAATAGTCTTGGTCTTTTGTTGGATTTTATTTTAGCTAGATGTACATTATTTAATGCTTCGCTTTATGTCAAAACCACTGATTTCTATTTTATCACTGGATGGCTGATTGCCCGTCAGTAGTATGGGGTTAAAGTGAAGCCGCCGGCAGCCATATTGGTACTCCCTGGTTAGACCTGTCACAATGTAAACAATATATGCGCTACAGCATTGATAAATTCATCCCTTTCTCACACATTGGCTGTTTCACAGCATCAGTGGATTACTTTAACTTAGAATAAAAAAATAGGCCCATCACATTGCATGGTCATTATAAAGTCAATGAAGCTTATAGATCAGGCAATATAATAATATAATACTTTAATAGAGCATAACACTGGAAAAAAAATGAAATCTAGATAAGTAATTTTTTTTTTTCTTAAAGGAATATATACACCCAAAACATGATTAGCCTTCATTTTCTACTCACCCCCATATGCTGAACAACACTCTGGAGTACTCTTTTGATATCTCAAATGCATCTGGAGATCTGGGAAGCTTCTTGCTGTCTGCTGACATTCAAATAATGGAGGTCTATGGCGCACGAGGCAGAAAGGTCCATAAAAGTCCACAAAAAACGTGTCAATATTCCTCCATACTGCTCGTCCAATGTATTCCAAGTGTCCTGAGTGGGTAGCGTCCAGAATTTACTCGAAACAAAGAGTCATTTAGAATGTTTTAGAGCATAAACAGTAGTGTATAGGATTTTCCTGAAAGCGCGCACACGCAGCTCACGGAACCGGAAGCCGCAGCATCACCAAACTCCAGATGAAAGTGCGCATTCAGCGTCTGCTCTGCCGATAATGCAAGCGTAGAAGAAGAAATGTGCTGTTTACCTGTGCAAAGAAAAGCAGTTCGTGAAACGAAGAAAAATGCCCTGAGGACTTCGGTGTTGAGGAAGAGCATGAGTTCTTTACTGCTCTGAAGCGAATGAATGCGCACTTTCATCTTGAGATATCAAAAAGGTACTCCAGAGTGTTGTTCAGCATGGGGGTGAGTAAAAAATGAAGGCTAATCATGTTTAGATAATACTATCTCTTTAAGATAAAATGCATTTAAATCTTGAATGAGAGAGGTAAAGAGTCATTTTGCCAATGGAACGCGACATTTTGTGCCACTTAAAGCTACAGTGTGTAATTCTTCGCGACATATTCTGAGCGGCCAGAGTTTGCAGACTGCAGCAACATGAACATCTCCCCCCCACCTTCTCCCCCAACAGTACGGCTGGCGTTACGGGACAAAATGTCTTCTCCACGGCGTCGCATCACCTACCTCCTCTCCAAGTGATGATGGTCTTTGTTTTACATAGATAATTTTAATACTGCCATCTATTGTTCGAGTACCGTCTCAGTTCATCTCTCAACTTGCCGTAGTTACTTTTCGAATTTAATGGGAAGCATCTCTCGCGAATCGCTAGTTTGTTGGCCTCCAGCGCCGTCGTATTAAAAGATGTTCGCCTCCATGGTCAAGTAGACCGCCCTATGTAATATAAATAATAACGGAATTCACAAGGAAGCATAAATATTAAAGGTTAGAAGGTTGAGCTGGTAGATGATGATAAATAACATAGTTATGTATAATATATTACATTTCTGACTGCATATCCCTGTAATTATTACACACTGTAGCTTTAAAATAAAAAACATGTAGTTGCATTGTCTTATTTCAAGTGCATATTATCTAATTAGCTTATTTTAAGAATAAAAATACTAATTCCATTGGCAAACTATCTCATTTACCTACTCAAATTAGGTGTATATACTCTTAATTTAGGAAATTTTAACTTATTTCTAGATTGTTTTTCTAGTTGCTTTTCTTTCCCTCAAAATAACAAATTAACATTCTTTCCCATCACTGGCCCGGCATTGCCACAGGTTTGCCTGCTGTGCTAAAAAAGTAGCAGCAGCAGCAACCCAGACTGACAGCTCATTGGCTCATTTGGATCACGTGCAGCCTGGAGCCGGACGCTCCCCAGGGCTTTACCGTATTAACAGGAGAAGAGGTGCAAGTGAAGTTAGACACATCATTGGACAACATTCAGTAATTTAAGATTGTTTTAAATCAGGTTTGGTCCAGATTAACCAGCAGGTGGTCCTCTAATCCATGACCTCTGCTTTATAAGATCATTTTCCCAATTCAAGAATTTTAAAAAATGCAAGGTAGCTGAGATACCTTTACATCACTATGTTTTAATGCAGTAGAGCCAAAAGTGAAAATGGATTGGTTATTGTGAGAGAACTTTCAACCCCCAAAACCTTTTATATCCAAACTCAGCGCCTTTCTGAACACTTTCCATTCACAGGCTTCTCAGCAAGAGTCTGCGCATATTTCAAAAGACTCTTTGCAAACACATTGTGCCCCAGATAAGATTAGCTAATACAGCTGCAAATGAGAGATAACTGTAATTCCACGTCTTGAGGGAAGAGTTTGCTCAGAATCACAGTTGGAGAACCTGCAGCTACTTCCTCCATCAAAATCAAAGGGCACCAGCTGATCTCTTTGAAATACTGTGTCAGAAGGCCTGTAGTTGGTGAAGAGGACATGCAAAGGCATTTGTCTACTCTCAGTGCTATTAAAAAGAATCCATGCATGATCCCGGAACTGCACCCTAGAAAGCTATCATCTTACAGTGGTTAGGAGGGCTTTTATGCAACACACCCTTTATTAACCATAAAAAGGTAGCAGAAAATCTCATTAATGCTGACAACATGGGCACCAGTCTTCCAGCTGGCAAATGGCATGAATAATAAATACCAGACACCTGTTGCACAACAAGCAGCTGAGAGGAAGATTGTTTTTCTTAATTCACTGGATTGGAAGCAAATATTATTTATCAGTGGAGCTCCAGGCTTTTTTTCCTTCCAAAAGAAACCAACAAGACAAGTGATATCTGCTCTCACATCAAACATTAACAGATTGAGGAAGCAGGGAGATTAAAAGACTTCCAAACCGAATGACAGTGAATGCACCAGTGAACCTGGTTTGTTACAAAGGGATTGCTGAAAAACAGAATATATTGCCAACCAACAGTTGATGACGACTGTCCTTTTTTTTCCTAACTTCAAATAAAGTCCTGTTCTTCAAATTCCGCCTGAACAACACGGGTGATTCTGAATGTCAGCATACATTTTTTGGCAGATAAAAGATAAAGCAACATTTTTAATAACTAGATGAGGTTTCCTGCTGCGAATACTCTTCAATAATTCAACAGGAGTGTACACTGCAAAAACAATCCAGAAATAAGTAAAAAATTCTTAAATTAAGTATATTAACCCTTAATTTGAGCAGGTAAATAAGATGATCGGCCAATAGAATGAGTTATTTTACTCTTAAAATAAGATAGTTAGATAATATTGTGATAAGACAATAACATTGTTTTTTCTTATTTTAAAAGAAAATTGTCTTGTTCCATTGGCAAAGTGTCTCACTTACCTCCTCAATTCAAGGCACAATGCACTTATTTCAAGAAAGAAAATACTTATTGAGATTTCTATTTTTTGCAGTGTAGTAAAAAAGAAATAGCATAGTTTGGCGTAGTGTCCAAAACTTTGGTATTTTAGATCAGCAGTGGGAAAACTGATCAAATCAGTACTTAAGTTCATTAACATCATCAAGAATAAACTTCCTGTGTTGCCATTCTTTATCCTGTAGCATCTTAGCCTCCGTTACGCGTTCCTGCGCAGTGTTGCCAACTCCTCAGTAAGGAAAGTAGCTATTGGCTGTGCTAAAAGTCGCTAGAAGTCGCTGAATGACGTAATCGCCTAATTTGCATGTCATCTGCCACAGGAAGTGATGTGCATGTTATTAGCCCCATTTACACTACCCCTTGAAAAACCGATCCAGGCCCAGACCGGTCCGAGCTTGGATCGGTAACCAAACCAAAGCTCAGTTTTGACGACCGTTCACACGTCACACTTATCTCGGTTATCTCTCGACGACCTCGCCTCCTAGTGACGATGTGCGTGTATTACTGCTAGGATTGAAGGAGGGACTCAAGCAGCTGGTGGCGGTAATGCACCAAAGCGCTGTTTGTCAACCGCCGAAAAACCAAGAAGAAGAAGAGCGAAGGAGGAGGGAATCAAGCAAATCAAAATGGCGGCGCCCGTCACATTCAGAAAGTTATGCTTGATTATTATTGCTGTACTTCCGTGTTTTGCGGTGGGTCAGGCGAAGACGGCAACCTTGGCGGATGTACTTGAATGGAGTGTGAATCGGCATGTTCAGCCAGTCGGCGATGACAGCGTTCTGCTCATGCGCTCTTGTTATCAGAGAACCGAGCCAGGAAAAACCGAGGCGAACCCACCTCGGGAACTGGTCTGCAGTTAGCGCGGTCCGGTTATGTCTATCTCGTTTCAGTTCAGGTTGTTTCCGTTCACACCGCGACAAGTTATCTCAGTTACTGAGCTTCGGACTGGTCTCGGCTCAGTTTTTTAAGGGTAGTGTAAACGGGTAATTGATGCTGTGGGAGAAATAATGTCGTTACAGAAAGACAAAAAGGACAAGGTGATTAAGTGACTGACTGTGGCTGTGTGAATCAAATGCTGTTATTTAAGATAAAATATTTCAAATTCAGTTATTTATTTTAGACCAAGTAACATTTTACATTTACATCCCGCACTCGCTCCGGCGCGCATGTATCGTGATCAATTTGCGCCGTCAATCCCGGCGCATGCGGCGCTTCATTTGCAGTCTGGGCGCTGAGGGTAAACATCCTGCTGCTCTGACTGCAGCGCTGAGAGGGACTCTTGCGGGAGAACGGGGTTGGGATGGGGAGCCCCGTAGCAGCAGCTGCCGCTGCAGGACAAGAGTAGGAACGATACGTGCTTTCACGTAGAGTCTTCAAAAGCACCGCCAGTGACACCGTAAAAAAGTCGCCAGATTTGTGGCGCTAGTAAACTTTTTGAAAAAATAGTCGCTGTAGGGGTCTGAAAAGTAGCTAAATATAGCGACAAAAGTCGCTGAGTTGGCAACACTGTTCCTGCAGAGGGTCTGCCACATGAAGTGCCACCCCAAACCGTGTAGTGGGGAGGGTCAGTAGCATGTTCAGCCTTTAAATAGCAAGTCTGCATCGGTTGCACTTCATTAGCAGGTGTAACAGCAGCCTGGAGGCGGGGGAAACACGTTCCACCAAATTTAAATTCTGCTGGTTTGCTTCATCTTTGTCAACTGACAGAAAATCACAAGAAAAATAAATTAATTAATTCTAAAAAGGACGACTTTATTTGATGGTATACAATAGTTTTAAGAAAGGGGCAAATGTGTAGTGGTATGGAGCTAAAGCCACGCTCACGGGGCATGAGGGAAGAAGCCGTACAATTCTCGTTTATACCCCAAACCCCACCCCCCACACACCTGACTCAAATGGCTAAATTACCTCCTTAGTATGCAGGCAAGTTCCACACAGTCCTGCTAATATCTGATTATTTGACTCAGGTGCGTTGAAGTACAGAAACATCTAAAAAGGTCCAGGACACCAAACCTTAACAACTGGAATCAAGGAAACCTGCCCCACATCATCCCCCTTCTATAGCTTAAGAAATTACTCAACAGTGACAGAACTTTTTAAAGGAAAAGTCGCTCATATTCAGAATTCAAACTTCTGAAAGTTGTTTAAATCTG
>JAGKQL010004532.1:2567-14018 GCA_018398635.1 Cyprinodon brontotheroides
AGCAAGCCCAAGCTCAGTGAAGTGAAGAACACCCTCCAGAGCCCAGGCGGTACGGTGGCCACACGGGGCCAGTTTTTAGCTAAATTAAAGGCTAATATCAGCGGGCAACTGCGAAATTGCTGCTTCAGAGTAGTTGTAGTCAAAACAAATGGCGACAATCTCCTGAGCAGAACTGTGGCAACCAGACTGGGCCTAATTAAGTGCATAGATGAGATCAGCACATTCAGTGGCTTAGGGACACTGAAAGGAGCGCCAGTGAAAATCACGCTTAAAGAAGGCGCAGAGCCATACAGCATTGCCACGCCACGGCGAATACCAATTCCACTACTCCCCAGAGTCGAAGAGGAGTTAAAAAGAATGTAATCTATGGGCATAATAGAAAAGGTTACTGATCCAACTGAATGGTGCGCGCCTATGGTACCTGTCATGAAAAAGAACGGAAAAATAAGAATTTGCGTAGACCTGAAAAAGCTTAACGAAAATGTGAAACGTGAAAACTTTATTTTACCTACCTTGGATGACATCATGCCCAAGCTAGCAAAGAGTACCGTGTTCTCCAGCTTAGACGCCGAGAGCGGGTTCTGGCAAATTCCTCTGGAAGAGGACAGTGCACGTCTAACCACCTTCATCACGCCCCTAGGCAGATACTGCTTTAAGCGGCTACCGTTTGGTATTACATCGGCGCCCGAGATCTTTCAGCGAAAGATGTCGGAACTACTGCACGGGCATGAAGGGACAGTCGTGTACATGGACGACATTTTGGTCTGCGGAGAAACACAGGAAATTCACGACCAGAGGCTAAAGCGAGTAATGGAGACCATCACCGCTGCAGGTCTACGTCTAAACAAGGACAAATGCAGGCTTAGCCGACCGGAGCTGAACTTCCTGGGACAAGTCGTGACCAAGGATGGCATAGCCCCTAACCAAGAGAGGGTCAAAGCCATAACATCCATGGAACCACCTCAGAACGTGAGTGAGCTGAGACGGCTACTTGGTATGGTGAACTACTTAGGCCGTTACCTACCAAACCTCTCCACAGTGTTACAGCCGCTCAACGAGCTACTCAAGACTGATCGAGATTGGTGCTGGGGCCCCCAGCAAGACAGAGCGTTCACCGAAGTGAAACGGCTGATCTCAACAGCACCAGTCTTGGAGTTCTTTGATCCGGCAAAGCCAACCGTCGTAAGTGCAGACGCAAGCAGCTATGGGCTCGGAGGAGTCCTCCTACAGAGCCATGATGGGGCCCTGAAACCTGTTGCGTTCTGTTCGCGTACGTTGACTGATGCCGAGAAGAGATACGCTCAGATAGAAAAGGAGTGCCTCGCAGGAGTGTGGGCCTCTGAGCGTTTCTATCAGTATCTTTGCGGCTTAGAAAGATACAAGCTACTTACAGACCACAAGCCACTGGTGACTCTAATCAACTCGAAAGACCTCGACACCACACCAATTCGCTGTCAGCGCCTGCTTATCAGGTTAATGAAGTTTAACCCAGTCGCAGAATATGTTCCAGGCAAACACCTAGTCGTCGCAGACGCCCTATCTAGGCAGCCAATGGCGGAGACCGACCTAGGTGACCTAGAAGCGGAGGTGAAAGCGTACGTGGACTCGGTGGAAGACGACCTGAGGGTGAGGAAGCCGATCATCCAGCAGATAAAGGACCAGACAAGAACGGATGCCGAGCTCCAGTGGGTCCTTAAGTATGTCCAAAAGGGGTGGCCGGAACACTCGAAGAGCGTAGCTGTCAGAGCAAGCGCCTACTTCAAAGACCGGGGCTCACTTAGTGAGGCCAATGGATTGCTGCGACGTGGTAAGCAGATTGTGATCCCTTGCAGTATGAGAGACTTTATGTTGCAGAGGATTCATGAGGGCCACCAAGGCCTTACCAAGTGCCGAGAACGGTACAACGGCGCTGTGTGGTGGCCGGGCATCGCCAGTGACGTGAAGAAGCTTGTGATGTCATGTAAGCATTGCAACATCAACAGACCGAGCCAAAGTAGAGAACCGTTGATCTCCACACCATTGCCAGACCTACCATGGCAGAAGCTCGCAGCAGACCTGTGCGAGTTCAAAGGTCGTCACTACTTGATCGTGATAGACTATTTCTCCAGATGGCTCGAGATCCTAGACTTACCAAAGACAAACTCAGAAACCGTCATACAAAAGCTGAAAAGCATCTTCACACGCTACGGGATACCAGAGGAGCTTATGACAGATAACGGTCCTCAGTTCTCAGCCGAGCAGTTCAGAAACTTTACAGCTGAGTACGACTTCCAGCACGTTACTTCCAGCCCTCACTTCCCACAATCCAACGGCATGGCCGAACGAGCTGTGAAGACGGCGAAGTGGATTCTCAAACAAGATAACCCTCACCTAGCTCTCCTGAGTTATCGCTCAACACCAACAGAGCCGACTAGGCAAAGTCCAGCCAAGTTGCTAATGGGCCGAGAAATCCGCACAACACTCCCCGTACTCAAAGAGAGCCTGCGGCCAATGTGGCCTAATCTAGAGACTGTCAAGGAAAATGACGCAAAAGCGAAACAGTCCTATGAGAAGTACTACAACCGCAGGTACTCCGCCAAGCCTCTACCACCACTCTCCATCGGCGATAAAGTCAGATTGAAGATCGACGGAGAAAAGGCTTGGACAACGGCAGCGACCGTGCAGCGGCAGGAGGCTGCGCCGCGTTCCTTCACACTGGAGACGGAGAGAGGCGACACCCCACGACGGAACCGGCGCCACATCAGGCCGATCAACCAGGAGCTGTCATCACCACGACAGATGGATGTTCATCAGCCGACGGATCAAGATGGACAGCGTGAGCCAGCAGAGCAGGGCTTGACCACCGCCGACGCTCCTGCTGACATCCCTGGTTCTCCTGAACACCCTACGCCAGTCGTCACCAGGTTTGGTCGGATCGTTAAACCAAACCCCAGGTATGCCACTTAGTTGAGATAATGAACAAAAGGGCAGAATAAATCCCTTCTCATCTCAAGGGACTGTGGTAAGTCCACCCACACCCTTAGTTACTGTTCTGAAAAAAAAAAGACAAAGACAAAAAAAAAAACAAAAAAAACAGAAGAAACTTATAAGAATGTGTTTTTTTTTTTTTGTTGGGCCTGTGGAAGGTTTCGTTTATCATATAATGGCTAAGGTGAAGTGGGTGTACAAGATTAAGCATACAGTTTAAAGTTCGGCTAACAGTTTATGTTTGTATAGTGAATGCCTACTATACTTGAAAGGGGGGGAGATGTCATGTAGAGTCTAAGTTTAAGTGCATAATATTGCATACTGCGCATATGTGACGCAGCTTTGAGTTCTATGCACGCAGCGCGTGATGTACGTCAGTCACTGAAGCAGTCTGTACGTGCTACGTCATCAGTCGGTCGTGTCTGTGTTCAATAAACTATTTCTCGCTAGAAAATACTGTCGTCCAGCGAGCGTTACTTGAGACGTAAACGCCACAGCTTTTCAGCAGCTGAAAAAAAAACAATGAATCAGCGCACTGCGTATGGACACAACACATCTATCAATGCACCTGAAAAAATAGTCACCAAATAAAGTCTTACCCTCTTTCTTCTGGCTGACGCTCAGCAGAAGGTACTCCAAGCATCACAGCGTTGTTGGCTGGTTGTGTATATCTGAAGCTCCCTGGCATTGCGTCTGAAAATACGCCTTACAGGCAGCTGGAAAACAATTAAATGAGAGTGGTATAAATAAAAAATCAAACGCAAGTCACAGTGGACAAGGAAGGAGAAAACATTAAAACAAGTCACTTACACACAATGTCGTCTTTATCAACATCGCGGCAAAATCTGGACTTGCTGATATGACTCCGAGCAAATAGGAGGTCTGTTGAAAACAAAATGTACAGCGTATGATCGGGTATCCATCCGTATCCATTTCCCTTTTACCGCGAGAATGAAAGCATATTCTTTAAATCTTACCCTTGCTCCTCGTTCATAGCCTTGCAATTAGTCTCCGAAGTTGTTAAGACGGGCGCACTGCTACCTGTGAATCACAAAAAATACACTTTAATAAAGCTTGTTCTGGCAAGGCTACTATTAGCGTCGCTATTTTCAGCTCAGTAGCTTATGGGCTAGGCTGCTTTTAGCTTAGCAGGCAGTAATCAACATATATTTACCGCTAGCATCTCTTCTTTGAGTTCGCCTTGTTCGATGCAGAGTCGCCATCTGGGCCCAAGAGTGAGTTTTACCCCGAAATCCCCCATTCTTCGCTCCAGACCGCCTGCACAAAAAGCAAAGCATACATCCTCCACTGTGGGATCAGACCGCCGCGCTCTGAGTTTCTTGGAGATCGTACAGAGCATGCGCGAGATGAACCAGGGTGTCCGCGGATCAATAATAATAATAAAAATAATAAAATGGCCTTAATTGGCACTAAAATTATTTAAATATGTTTATCGAAGTATTTCATAATTCTTTAATAAAAATGCTTATAAAAACAATTTAGTCAGATATATTATATCGCTCCAGGCGTGAGAAAAAGCTAGAGGATATATATATATACTTATATGTGTGTGTTTACATACATACAGGAGTCATGGAACTGTGCTTGCAGCTCCTTCATATTTCATGTACAAATGGTAAATGGCATGTACTTATATAGCGCTTTTATTCAAGTTAGGAGACTTGACCAAAGGGCTTTACACTACATTCATTCACCCATTCATACACACACTCACACACTGATGGTGGCAAGCTACATTGTAGCCACAGCTGCCCTGGGGCTCACTGACAGGCTGCCAGGCTGCCGGCATACACTGGGCGCCATCGGGCCCCTCTGACCACCATCCAGTAGACAATGCAGGTGAAGTGTCTTGCCCAAGGACACAACGACAATGAAAGTCGGAGTGGGGCTTGAACCGTCAACCCTTCTCGATTACAGGGCAAACTCCTCCATCCAACGCCACTGTCGCCCCACATGGTTCTTGTTGATGGCATTAAAATCATTTCAAATAGCATTAAATTAGAGTCACTCATTCCTGTATAAACCCTGTGAGCGCTTAATTTAATATGACATATTAAAAAAATCCCACCATCATCCAGCATATGTTCAGTTTCTGCCCAAATATATATATATATATTTTGTAGATTTTGTAACGGGATAAGGATAATTCAAAACTGCTTTTTTTAATGAACTTGTTCTCTTCTCCCAAACATCTCTTTTCATTCCTGTAATAAGAAGTTTTCTTTTGAATGGATTTGATTAAAGTTTAAGTCCCTCGGTATAAAATAAATATTTTGATGGAGATGAGAAATCTGCTTCCTCGTTGGTGAATAACCAATAGTTTGGATCCAATCATTTAAATAAACGGTGTTAGTTTTTTTGTATATATAAGAATTGTGCTATAATTTCTAGTCACCGATCTGTTGCTGCTATATTTTAATTTGACGAACCGGAATTTGTCGATGTTCTTTTTCCTGTTTGGTGCGATTGCAATTGCGGATCTTGACCTGGCCGGACCTTATGACCACAGTGTACCAATCTTCTGATGGCTACTTCCAACAGGATAATGCGCCATGTTATAAAGTGAATCATCTCAGACTCATTTCTTGAAACTTTTCCACTTAAGTAATTGTGAATTGAGCATATTGACAGACAACATTTTATTTTTTATCTTAAATGCAATTTTTTAAAAAAATAATTACTGCTCTAAATGTATTGCTCTGTCAGCTAAAGATCTGTTTTGGTCTCTATACTTTAATTAAATAAATCAATTCAAGCTAAAATGTAAGAGGCTATACTGAGCCTGATCTCTTTGTATTCTTACCTTTTAGAAAAATGTCACTTGGAGTAAAACCCCCCTGCAACCCTGATTTGCATTTTGTATACCTCACAGCATGTTCATTTACATGTTAAAGCCTCCCCCTAGAATTCCATGGGGAGGCATGGGGGGAACACTGCCTAAGAGAGTCCACCACGCCAATTTTGACAATTTACGGGGAGTTTTCGTGGAAGCCTGCAAATTGTCGTAAACTGCCGCTAACCTGAAGTTCCACGACAATCTACAGTGCCGCATATGGACGAAAATCCCACTTTTCATGCAGTGTAAGAGCTTAGCGCCAGATGGCTTTAGCGGTCTGTTACAGTGCATTCTGAAATAATACGGCTGGTTATATTTTCCCATCAACATTTCCAATGTTTCCAATGTAGCTAGATTGGCCGAGGAGGATAGGAAGAATCTGAACACAGTATGGCCTTTTCTTCTTCAGCTTCCTTCTATTACAACCATCATCTTTTCTGGCCTTTAGTTTGTTCAATTTTAAATGTTTTGCTCAGTATTTTTCCATTTGTATTTTCTGATCAATTTCTGTGACATTCACTGCACAGTACAGCCAATTACACAGTGAAAACAGCACTTAGCTTTTGAGAAACTGTGTGTGTTATTCTTATGGCCCCTGGCAGCTAAAATCTGCTTGTGTGAAAATGAACCATTCCCTCCTAAAGCTTCAGACCAGGAGGAGTCGGGCTCTAATCTGTGAAGAGGAAACCATGTTCAGCCTGGGGGGTTACCACTGACAGCGACGCTGGGACTCACTTTGTCATCTTTTCTCTTGTTTGTTTGAACTCTGAGATCTTGCAGATTTTTTTTTCACCTGACAAAAGAAGGCTGTCTGCTTTATACAAGAGATTTGCATGTTTTCTATGAATAAGTTCTAATCGGTCCTATTAAACAGTCAACGATCACAACATATTGAACAAGAATTGACCTTCTGTCCGAGCGGATGTGAAAGTCAGTGCGAACAAAGCTCAGACAAACCTGAAACAGCTTCAAAGGCTATGTGAAGGGCAATGCTACCTGAGGCATTTGGTGTCTTATCAGTGAACTTTAAGGCAAAATGTTTTCTACAAGTCAATAAAGTTATTTCAGTGCAACAACAGACAAATCAATGTTCAATTCCACACATTCAACTGAGGAAGACTAAAGGACACATGTTGGCTGTGAGTGAAGAAGTGTCAGACACCTGTTACATCACTTTAGATGAGGATTATTACCCCATGCATTTCTAATTAGTGAGCAAAGCATGCCTGTTTATAGCAAAATTTGGTTGTGTCCTTTGTACATATGAACAATTGAATAATTACAGTGTGAACTGATCACAATGTGGGACTAGTAGGATGTTAATAAAGGTCAGTGAGGGACAGACATGGCTTTTTCAGCTGTGGTTTTCTTTGGTGACCCAGGATTAAAGTGTTGCTTTACATCATGCTTCCCATGTATCCAATTGAAGCTTAAGTTTAGTAAACTTCACAAAAAGCTCTCTAAGTATAGCCTCCCCCAGTTATAAACCATTCCACAGTCTTTATTATGGCAGCATTTAAATAGTTTCCATTATATTTACTATTAAGATTTCTTACCTGCACATCTGCTTTCTTTACATATGGTAAAAAGCCCTGAGAATATATGAGTATATATATATACACATATATATATATATATATACACTATATTGCCCAAAAGTATTTGCTCACCCATCCAAATTATTGGAATCAGGTGTTCCAATCACTTCCATGGCCACAGGTGTATAAATTCAAGCACCTAGGCATGCAGACTGTTTTACAAACATTTGTGAAAGAATGGGTCGCTCTCAGGAGCTCAGTGAATTCCAGCGTGGAACTGTGATAGGATGCCACCTGTGCAACAAATCCAGTAAAATTGAAATTTCCTCGCTCCTAAATATTCCACAGTCAACTGTCAGCTGTATTATAAGAAAAATGGAAGTGTTTGGGAGCGACAGCAACTCAGCCCGCAGTGGTAGGCCACGTAAACTGGCCGGGCGGGGTCAGCGGATGCTGGCAGCGCGCGCGCATAGTCTTGAAAGAGGTCGCCAACTTTCTGCAGAGTCAATCACTACAGACCTCCAAACTTCATGTGGCCTTCAGATTAGCTCTCAGAACAGTCTTGCAGAGAGCTTCATGGAATGGGTTTCCATGGTGAGAGCAGCTGCATCCAAGCCATACATCACCAAGTGCAATGCAAAGCGTCGGATGTGGTGTAAAGCTGCGCCGCCACTGGACTCTAGAGCAGTGGAGACGTTCTCTGGTGTAGCGAATAAGCGCTTCTCCATCTGGCAATCTGATGTCACGGGTCTGGGTTTGGCGGTTGCCAGGAGAACGGGTACTTGTCTGACATTTGCATTTGTGCTTGAAGTGTAAAGTTTGGTGGAGGGGGGATATTATGGTGTGGGGTTGTTTTTCAGGAGCTGGGCTTGGCCCCTTAGTTCCAGTGAAAAGGAACTCTGAATGCTTCAGCATACCAAGACATTTTTGGACAATTCCATGCTCCCAACTTTGTGGGAACAGTTTGGAGCTGGCCCCTTCCTCTTCCAACATGACTGTGCACCAGTGCACAAAAGCAAGGTCCATAAAGACATGGATGACATGACAGAGTCTGGTGTGGATGAACTTGACTGGCCCTGCACAGAGTCCTGACCTCAACCCGATAGAACACCTTTGGGATGAATTAGGCGGGAGACTGAGAGCCAGGCCTTCTGGTCCAACATCAGTGTGCGACCTCACAAATGCGCTTCTGGAAGAATGGTCAAAAAATTCCCATAAACACACTCCTAAACCTTGTGGACAGCCTTCCCAGAAGAGTTGAAGCTGTTCTAGCTGCAAAGGGTGGACCGGCGTCATATTGAACCCTATGGATTAGGAGCGGGATGTCACTTAAGCTCATATGTGAGTCAAGGCAGGTGAGCAAATACTTTTGGCAATATAGTGTATCTCTACACAGTACAGACCAATGTTTGGACGCACCTTCTCATTCAAACTGTTTTCTTTATTTTCATGACTATGAAAATTGTTAATTCACACTGAAGGCATCAAAACTATGGATTGACACATGAGGAATAACATACTTAACAGAAAAGTCTAAAAGCTTAAAATATGTCTTAAATTCTAGGTTCTTCAAAGTAGCCACCTTTTGCTTTGATTACTGCTTTGCACATTCTTGGCAATCACTAGCTGGGTTTAAACTTGCCGCCTACATAGCAAATATTTAAAAATGTATTGGGCAAGTGTTAAATCTACTCTGCTGAGAGAAAAATTGGATCTTCCTCCTCCTTCATGGTCTTTGTTTGAGTGCAGTGAGAACACGCCTCATTTTGTTTGTCTCCTGCTTTCCACACAGTAATGGTAACTTTCTAAGTCTTTGGTCAAGAGTTATTAAATTGATGGAGTGAATGATGTGATGTTTTCTACTAATTAATACTTCATTGAATGGCAGATATGCATTTACGTTTCACATCTTCAGCACCCTGAACATCATGGTTGTTGTCAGTAATGAGATTTGTCAAATATCATTCATTAACTCAATGTGGCACATTATCAAATTGGCTCATTTTCCTGCTCCCAGGGTTGTTCATACTGAAGAAACATCTTGTAAAAATCCCTGAGCTTAAATTTCATAAGCCATTTGATAATCAGAGCTCATGTTGAGTTTCTATTGAATGTTTGATCTTAATATCTTAATATAAAATGTTGAAAACATAACTGCAAAAATAAAACCTCTAAAAAGTGATTTGTTCCAGTTCATCTTTATAGCAATTTAACAGTGATAACTGTCACATCCACACAGTCTTTATTTAACTCTGTCTGGTGAGTTAAAAAAAACTCTCTTACCATGTTAAAATTTTTGTATTCATTTAACTCTGAAGCATGTAAACCTATATATACAAACTCTGAAAAATATTACATTTAACTTTGCAAGAGTTATATCAACACTGGGCTTTTTGCTGTGTTGGAAGTTTTTGCATAAGATTGCATGGTTTCTCTCCAGGTTCTCTAACTTTCCTGCCAATATTTAAAAACCTGACAGAGTATATGCATGGCTGTTTGTCTTATTTGTTGTCCAATAAGTGGACAGATGGATGGACAGACAGATGGATGGACAGACATATGGATACAGAACAAGAATATGAGAGGTCATCAGCTGAAGTTTTCCAGGTCACATTTATATGGCCACCACTTTCAAACTAAGCCTAAAAAATGTATTTCTTGTATTTTTTTTTTATTAATTTCACTGGGGTTTAAAGTCCAGATCTCAAATTTGCAATTGAAATAAGTTGTTGGAGAGGATTATACCTGTCAATTTTTCGATTTGAAACTATGGGAAATTTTACGACATTCGATGCAAGCCGTTAAACTAAGTCTAGCTCCTATTACGTTATATTTTTAGACATGTGAACAAGATATCTAAACTACATAGTTTCAACTATTTGCAAACTAGGTAGGCCTACAACAAGGTGATCAGATTGTGACCAGGAGAAGCTCTCCCAGCTGAGTGTACCTGACTCCAACTGCAGGTAGATTACAGACTTCCTATCTGACAGGAAGAAGCACGTGAAGTTTTTGAAAACATGTCTCTGACTCAGCTCATCTCCACTGGTTGCCCCCAGGGCTGTGTTCTTTCTCTTCTGCTCTTCTGCCTGTACACTCATAGTTGTACCTCCAGTCTGTCAAGCCTCTGAAGTTCGCGGATGACACCACTCACGTCAGACTTATCTCTGATGGTGACAGGTCCCCCTTACAGGAGTTGACCTGGTGCTGGGAAAACAACCTGGAGCTCAACACTCTAAAAACAGTGGAGATGGTTGTTAACTTCAAGTAAAACTCAGCACCAGCTATTCCCATCACCCTCTTTGACTCCACAGTTGACAGTGTGGAGTCTCTCTGCTTCCTGGGAACTATCATCTCCCAGGACCTAAAGTGCTGAGCATAAACTCCCTCATCAAGAAAGCCCAGCAGAGGATGTTATTTCTGCATCAGCTTAAAAAATTAAACCTGCCAAGGACAATGATGGTGCACTTCTGCTACTCCATCATTGAGTCCATCCTCACCATCGGGTACACTGCTGCTGCCGTCAAAAACGAGGGCAGACTGCAGGGTGTCATCTGGTCTGCAGAGAAGGTGATTGGCAGCAATCTTCCATCTCTCCAGGATCTATACGCCTCCAGGACTCTGAGGGGTGCACGGAGGATTGTGGCTGATCCCTCACACCCCACCAAAAACTATTTCAGACACTTCCTGTCCATCGGGGCCAAAACAAGAACATTTTTTTCCCGCAAGCTCCCAGCCTTATCAACAAGGCCCAGAGACCTCAATGACATTAAACTGCTTTTCTCCCTGGAGATGCTACTGTACCTCCCCTGGAGACATCCTGCCTTACATGAACACACAGGCGACTGTATATAGTATATAGCTATGTGCTATATTTTGTATAAAGTATATTGTACATTTTATATTGTATGTATTTATAGATTAAGTATTCTGCATATATATCGAATTTGTCTGCACCATCAACACCAAGTCACATTCCTTGTAAGTGCAAACCTACTTGGCAATAAACCTGCTTCTGATTTTGATTCCTTGAATTGCTACCTTAAAGGAATAGTACACCCAAAACATGATTAGCCTTCATTTTCTACT
>JAGKQL010004534.1:0-11000 GCA_018398635.1 Cyprinodon brontotheroides
TTACTTTAGTTTTGAATCATTTCAATGGAGTTACCGTTATTATTTTTCACGTCATCAATACCAAATTCAATCTAATTGGATGGGAATCTACGTTGCATTTGACGCACCACTACAAGATGAATCGACAGATTCATCTTGTATCTGCGGCAAATCATTGCGGCAAATCATTGCAGCTTGGTGGCGGTGGCGTTAGCATAGTATGGACGACGAGATGATTGAAAATGAACACAACAGAGATCTAGTCCTATTGGCAGACATCCATTTAAAATGTAGGCAACGGCATGAAAAAAGAGGTTTCTACTTTTACTTTTATATTTTAAGTAAATTTACAAGCCTGTACTTTGTTACTTTTACTTGAGTAAAGAAGTTTAATCAGTTCTTCCACTTTTACCAGAGTATTTTTTAACACAAGCATCTTTACTTTTACTCAAGTACGGAAAGTGAGTACTTTTGCCATCTCTGGTTATCCACAGTTCCCTCTAAAAAAGTGGCTTTTAACTGTTGGTAACAAAGTTTTTACTCCCAATTGTCACACTAAACTGAGAATACCTAACAATTTTGTGGCAACAAAACTTGTCATTATCCTTTTTTGAGACAATTAGGCTTGCAGCCCCCTAAGTACATTTGCATTGTCTGAAGATCCCAATCTTAACGGTGTTACCAGCTGATAAAGACTTATTTTGCTTACACGGAGGAGATAAGATCATCAGCTAAAAAGTTGAAGCACTATTACAGGTTCCTCGCTTATCTGATGCAGTCACTAGACGTAAAACAAATAGCCCTCAATGAGAGGCTCGATCCTGTCCATCTGGATCATGTCAGCACCGTCGTGATTTTAATTGATCCAATCAGCATTTGCTGCAGAAGTAGCCCTTGGAAGGTTATAGTGGAAGGCTGTGTCAGGAATTAGCTTTAATCCGAGTCCTCTGATGCACATTGCACAGTTAGAATGGGTGTGCAAGCATTACGTCCACTGGAGGGAGTATATTAAACGTGACAGTTTCAATTGCTTTCAGAACAGTTAAGGGGTAATTGTAATGTTAAAAGATTGTGGAGGACATTTGTACAGCCAAATTAACAAGATTAATGTCCATATGGAAATATTTTCTGCAATATGTGGTGTTATAGCTCTTACTGTAAATCAGCAGGACAAAACATGTTCCTTTTTTTCCAGTTAATAAAAGTATTTCCAGTAGTTTCTTCAACTAACCAGTCTTTAAAAATGTAGTATTCAAAAGTCCTTTTTAAACCCGCTCTTGTCTAAATTATTGGCACCCTTATCAAACTATTTATAAATGACGTAAGAGATTTAATTTCTTTTGCCATACAACACGTCTAGTATTTATTAGAAGCACCAAAGAATATGATATAATACAATACAATATAATAAAATAATAATTTTATCATTAAAAACATAAATGTGAATGAAATAAATAAATGCACAAGGAAATAAGTAGCTATAACATTTATTTGATTGTCTAATACACAGTTAAAATATTAAATATAACAAAATGAAAAATATAAAAAAAAACGTATTTAATTCAATTCAGTTTACTTCCATAGTGCCAATTCACAACATGTCATCTCAAGGCACTTTACAGTTCACCAGATCATCCAGTCAAATTGATTCAAATCTATGAAAACCAGTTGATTGCATCACTCATTGACTCGAATGCAATCCTCACACTAAGCATGCTTGTAGTGACAGTGAGAGGAAAAAACTCACTTTAACAGGAAGAAACCTCCAGCAGAACTGGGGTTCAAGGAGACAGAAGCAGAGATACATAAAGTAGCAGTAAAAAGGTGGCCCCCGTCTATGAAACACACAAAGCAAGGCATGCATAAGATCCTCGCTAACTCCCATGTAAGAGGATGAAGACAGCATATCCAGTTAGTACGCCAGCCAGAGAAACAGGACTACACCTGAAACACTGAAAAACAGGCCAATCTCCAACATCTACAAACAAAGTGTTACATGGCAGCAGCACAGCTGCTGCTTCTTTCCAGGATTAAGGCCACAGCCAAACAGGAACCGAGGAGGCAAAGCTTATTAGAAAAAGCAGAGAGAGTATAACGTTAGAGATTGAACTAACAGATTTTGCAGGGGTGGGATAATAGAGATAGAATGAAGCAAAAGGATGAAAAGGGGTCCCTATATCCTCCAGCAGTCTAAGCAGTATAGCAGTATAAACTATACAGATAGCTCAGGATAGCCTGAGCCACTCTAACTATAAGCTTTATCAAAAAGGAAAGTTTTAAGCCTAGCCTTAAAAGTAGACAGGGTGTCTTGCCCTCAATGGACTAAAACTGGTAGTTGGTTCAACAGGAGAGGAGCCTGATAAATAAATGCACAGTTCAATATTATGTTATTATTTAGTATTATATATCACATAATATCATATTATAATGAATGTAATTGGTAAGGGAAAGGGGTATGATTAAAATGTTACACTTCTTCATACCCCTTTTCAGACATAAACACTGTTTTATATATATATATATATATCAATCCATCCAAGTTTACTGGATTTTCTAAAACAAAGTCATTCATTGATCTCTGCATTATACACTGTTCAAACACCTTCTATAGTGATCTATAGCATGTTCTTCATCATGCATTAGTTACAAGTGAGTGTTAAGGTTAAAATAAGCAGAAGATCCACTCCACAGAGACAAGAAATGCCTGGTCTGGGATTTTAAGAGCAGATGAGGTCATCGGTGTTGTGCTACTATGCTTTGGGGATGCAGATTTTACTTTTAATTAAAACATATTTAGGCCCCCCATGTATACTTTTGGCTAGGAGCTGTTTCTCTAATCATGTCTATCTGACAGTGTCCCATGTAAAATCAGCGTGAAGGTTGGATTATTACTGTAAATACAGACGTTATTTACATAAATAAACAGTTCTTAATTAGACTGCTAATGAGCAGTATGCAAGGCTCAGAGTATCGCAAAGGGTATCGCTAAGCATCTGACGAGCTCCTTGAGAGCAACCAGTGAGAGGCAGAAAAATACAAGGTGGTGAAATTCTCCACAAGGTCGTTTGTATTTCAAACATCTGCTACTTCGCTGCTTCTTCGCCTCTCACCTTCTGGATATGGTTTCCTACTTCACCACCTTGTATTTTTCTGCCTCTCACTCCCTGCTTCCTTCTGTCTAGCGGTCAACCCTGCCCCAGCCATCTGTTTCATAGCACGCCACACATGGAGACCGAAGAAGAAGAAGGGGACAGGGAAATGAAAAGAGCTGAAGAAAGAATAATAGTAGGAGGAAAATATGGAAACGGTGCTGAACATCACCTGTGTTTTCATCATACACTCTGGACAGTAATTAGCTATGGTCATGTATAATAGTAATAATTGCTTAGTTAACTTCCAAGCAAATTTAGACAAACATTTAAAATGGTAACAGTTTCAGTACCTTAATTGTTTTGCTTTTTTTTTTGCTTTTTTGCTAAAGGTAGTATCGACTTTTTGATGGGACACATGAAAGATGTTTCTAGCGCGAGACACTGCTAAAGAGAAACCCCTCTGTTGGGACTGAAGCAGGCTTTGAAATTATTCATAGATTTAGTTCAGTGTTTCATTCCACCTCCTTTTCTATAAAAGTTTACTTGTGTCCCCTTTTTTAGAGGAAAATATCATGATCTTGGCGCTGATGACTGGCTGGATTATTCATTTCATTCACCTGTCCATCTCCGCCCGTTCATCTGATCCACCTGACCTGCTTCTATTTAACCAGCTCACTAACCAGTCATCAGGGCCAGATTATTTCTCTTGAGCCAATGGGGAAAGTGTCTCCAGCGTTACCTTAGTGTTTCTGATTACCTGTTCTGTTTCTCAACCACTAAGCCCTCCTTTGATCCAGTTTGATCTGTTTTTACCTGCCTGCTTCCAGTCATCAGGGCAGATTTCCAGTTTTCCAGTGTTACTGATTACCTGATCCTGAGCCCTTCTGCCTCTCAACCGCTGAGCCTGCCTGTTTCCAACTGATCTGTTTGCCTGACCTATTGTTGGACTCCAATCAACAAAACAAAAACAAGTTAAATTAACCACCTGTGTTTAGCCTAGAAATACATAAGGCACTATATTAAGGGATAGCGGATCTGCAAACGATAGATCATAATATCAGAAGAAAGAAAAGTAGCCTTGCATGTTGTTGACGTTGTTTTTCTTATAGTGAGTTGAAACTGCAACTCAGTATAAGCAGTACTGATTTACTTATAGTGAGCTGATGTTTAAGCCACTAAGAAGACCTTTTAAGCTATTTTTTAAAATGCTATTTATAAGCTTTATAGCAAAGGGTGGTAAACAGTGGCTGCTCTTGACCAAATTCACCAGGAGGGCCAGGGTTTTTCATGGGTTAGGAACAGGTACAGGGGCACTGACCCCTCCTGGCCCCCCGTCTAGAACCACCCATGCTAAATACAAATGGATGTCGCGCCTTCCACATTTTGTTGTGAAACATTATGAATACTTTTTGTCCTTTTGCTTCTCAAGTGGGTGCAACTAAAATGCTGGTCACATACAATCTCAGTAAACTTTATTTATGTTTGTTCGTGCAGTGAGACAAAATATCAAAAACCCAAGTTGACCTTGCACCGCAAAGCATTTATATATGTTCAATTCTGAAAAAAAAGAAATTAAAGCCTTTTATTCATCTTTGAGGGGCAAAAAAACACATGAGGAGATAAATTATAATAGAATCCAAGATTAATATTTTTTTTGCTGCCTCATCTCTAGCTGTACATAAATAACTAAAACACTGTGGCTAAAATATTATTTAGTGTGGTCAGTTAAAGAGCACTGAAAAAACGATCTAGAAATAAGTAAAAATGTCCTAAATTAAGTGTATTTACCCTTAATTTGACTCTGTAAATAAGATGTTTTGCCAATGGAATGAGTATTTTTACTCTTAAAATAAGATAATTAAATAACGTGCACTTGAAATGAAACAATACAATTGTTTTTTTTCTTATTTTAAATGTAAATTGTCTTGTTCCATTGGCAAAGTGTCTCACTTACTTCTCAATTCGAGACAAAATTCACAAATATAAGAGAAAAATTAACTTTAATTAACTAACTTCAGTGTGTTTGACCATCCAATCGCACTTCAGTGGCGCATCAAATGTTTGTAAAGTGAGCTTCTCAGGAGTGACAGCCAATCATACAAGAAAAGACGGTGGGCCAATCAGGAGCTTGTGGGCGGTCTAAACTCAGGGATGCGAGCTTCAGCTTGTACTGTACCGTAACATTGTTTTTGGACAATAAAACGTGCAGGGGACATGTCCCTGTCCCCCCCAACGAAAGAATTACGTCCATGCCTGCCGTGGCCAAAATCATGTTTTCCTAGTTTTACTTTGTGCAACAAATCTAGACCAGCTCATCCTTCTGTATAAAGAGAACAAGTTGTACAGTGCTGTACAGGAGAGAAGGTAAATCTAAATGTGGAGTCAAATATCTGGAGTCACAGCGGCCAAACGCAGGGTCAGCCAGATTCCCGTCGCATCAGATGGCTGAAGCGCAGCAAACAATCACAAAGCAACACACACAACATGCTAGTTACTTGGCTCAGGGAGATGAGGAGGGCCTGCCAACAACAGTCTGCTTCTTGGCTGCCGGAGAGTCCAACCGGACCTCTTCATGAAGATAAAGTGATTTTCTTTTTTTTTTTAATTGGTTAAGCAAGAAGCAGACCTACTTTTCTAGGGTTTTACAAGCTTCCACGGATATTTAAGACTAAATATAGTCTTAAATTACTGATTTTCCAAAAGATTAGTTGCCATTTGCACGCTTATAAAGTGGACTCAAGCAAGTTGTTTACATAAAACTTTCTGCCGTTAATGACCCAATCTACCTGCCAAGTTTCTATAAACACAGTAGCCAATACTAGTCAGGACACAAATACTTCAAAATGAAACAGTACACGGTCTGCTAAAAGTAGGCCATTTTAAGTGATTGATGATGTACTGTATATCTCTCGCCAAACAGCAAATAGATTGATTAGTAGTCACTCCCAACGCGAGAGAGCTGTGTGGGAAAACAAACACTTTTTGGATCTTCATTATTTATTTAGATTTAAAAGAGGTGAATATGACAAGTACAAGGAAATAGCATTCTGCATTATTTTAAGTCATTTGAGACTGCTTGTCTGAATGTTTTGTGTGTGTTTTTATAAAGTTTTGGGTTATAGGCTTGGAGACGACTGCAAAAACCATCATACAAAATGTTGATCACAGATAGGCATCCAGATAGATACAGTGCCTTGCAAAATACTTATATCCTCTTTTGTCAAATTCCAACCTGACATGTTTTATTATTTAGAATTAAGGGTTAAATGACCATAAATGTCCAATTACTTTACAAATACAAATGTGAATAGTTTATGCATTTGTATTGAACTTTCGTAGCAGAATGTCTGGTGGGATCATCTTTTAATGCTTCAGCTGGAAGTCTCTTTGGGTATGTCTGAGGCAGATTCTAACATGTTCCTCTTAACTTCTTCACAACACTATCCCTGAGCTCTCTGCTGAGCTCCTTCATCGTTCTTCATCGTCCACTTTGTTCCCTAATGTTCACTAACAAACCTTCAAGGCTTTTATGGAACAGCTGGCTTCATACTATCATTAAATTAAACACAGGTAATCTCCTTTTGGGGTGTTTTGTTTGTTTGTTTTTTGCTGCTTTATAACTAAGAGGGGCAAATGTTTTCACATTGTTCAGATTTTAGTCTGTATATATGTTTAAAACAAACTGTGGTCGTAACATAGGAATATGTGAAAGTGTATCTTTTTTTTTGGCTCTTTTGCTTTAGGCTCATGGAATGAGCTTTTGTTATCTGGATCAGGCTTCTACTGCGTCTTCTTAAGAGTTTCACCAATAATACCGTATTTTCGCGACTATAAGGCGCATATAAACGTCTTTTTTTTCCATTAAAATGTGCAGCGCGCCCCATAGTGCGGTGTGCCCTATGTGTGTTGTTCAGAGATGGCAAAAATACTCACTTTCCGTACTTGAGTAAAAGTACAGATACTTGTGTAAATAAATACTCTGGTAAAAGTGGAAACTACTGATTTAAACTTCTTTACTCAAGTAAAGTAACAAAGTACAGGCTTGTAAATTTACTTAAAGTATAAAAGTAAAAGTAGAAACCACTTTTTCATGCCGTTGCCTACATTTTAAATGGATGTCTGCCAATGGGACTAGATCTCCGTTGTGTTCATTTTTCAATCATCTCGTAGTTCGTCCATGCTACCCCTATGCTAACGCCACCGCCCACCAAGGCTGCAATGATTTACCGCCAATGAATACCAATCAATTCTGTCGATTCATCTTGTAATGGTGCGTCAAATGCAACGTAGATTCCCATCAATTAGATTAATTTGGCCATTGATGGCGGTGAAAAATAAGCATTGGTAACTCCATTGAAAATGATTCAAAACTAAAAGTAACGGAGTCAATTTTTTTAAATGTAAGGAGTAGAAAGATACAGATATTTGTGTGTAAAATGTAAGAAGTAGAAGTAAAAGTAAGCCATAAAAATAGGTAGTAAAGTAAAGAGTAAAAATATCAGAAATATCTACTTGAGTACAGTAATGAAGTATTTGTACTTCATTACTTCCCTATCTCTGAGTTGTTGTTACTGCGGACAGTGTTGAGACCACCATGAGAGCGTTAAAGGGGGAAGTGTGGCCGTGGATTGTTTATAAAAGAACAGGTATGTGCTTTTATGCAGAACATTGTTGTCTTAACAACCCTGAGAAAGCAAAAAGAGACACGCCTATGAGACAGTTTAAACTGAAGGCTATCAGCTACATGAAGGAACATGGAAATCGAGCAGCGGCGACGAATTCAAGACCAATATATGAATCGATGGTTCGCCAAGTGGAGGAGAGAAGATGGAAAAGCGAACTTCCGACAGGTGAAGAAGAGGCAGCTACGAGTTTCAGCGCCGGACGCATAAGGCGAGGTGGCCCAAAAGTTGGAGGAAAGGAGCTTCGAAGCGATTGGATCATGTCGAACAAGGGATCCGAACTTCAACCCATTTCACGACTTGTCCGGTGTGAACACGACCACCGTTCAAAAGTAAGACTCTTGTTGGCGGCGTCTGGAAGCGATGGATGACCGGCGGAACCCACAGCTTCCGCGAAAAGTGGAAGGCAGCGCCATGCAGAGCAAGGTTAGGCGCAACAGTTCTTGGATGGATTGCATAGATGCTTGGGCTAACGAACGCGTCTGCTGGCACTGTTGTTCGAGAGCTTCGCCAAAAGCGGCATACATTTCTGAGGAAGGCGTAGCGCGGAAAAGTGACTCTGACAGCGCGAAGAAGGGGAAACTGGCATGTCTGATTTAAGCGCAGCTGTTTTAATTCAGAAACAGAGGATGATAACTTCGATAGGTTTGATTAATACTTTGTAATAAATACATGAATAAAGAAACACAAACATACTCAGTTTTGCTCCTGCTCTATTTTTTTTTTACCAGTAGAGGTATTTAAGCGTAGTAGAGGACATGTACGGTATATAAAACCTGCGCCCCATAGTCCGGTGCGCCTTATAATAGCGATATTAAAAGCAGTAATAGCACACATAACTGAGACTGCGCCTTTTAGTAAGGTGCGCCTTATGGTCGTGAAAATACGGTAAAATCATCAACACTTTCAGCCGTTTTTCAATGTAAATGAATAAACTTATTTGTATCAATGTCATTTATTTTCAACCAGCTTTAACAGTTAACACCTAATTTGTAATTTTCCTTTTGATCTGGTGGAAGCAGTTTAAAAATATCAATTTCTCTGGGAGGGGCTTTGCTGAAACTCTACCTTCCTGTGGCGAAAGCATACACAAATATCCCTAAATTCACAATAAAGTAAGCAGAAATAAAGATTATGGTCTCTATGAATAAAGTCTGAATCTATGTTTTTTAGAAAGCACATTATCTGACTAAACTAATTCTGTTAGATTAATAATTAACAATAAATGATCACGTTTTACCAATAGACCTCCGAGCCTCAACCTTTCATAGTCAATAATGAAAGATTATTCAAACTAGTTATGCAGCATCTGAATGAGCCATCCGTTGTTGGCTACATTCATAGATATGTATTAAAAATAAGATTTTAAGTTTTATTTACTTTTCAGGTTTTTTTTTTTTTGGTTTTAACTTTTCCTGAAAGAGTTTATATTTTTCACTCCTCACCCACAGAGATGAATGCTGGCTGTGAGGAAGGATTTACTGGGGGCCCCTG
Organism: Cyprinodon brontotheroides; assembly: GCA_018398635.1. Lineage (NCBI taxonomy): Eukaryota > Metazoa > Chordata > Actinopteri > Cyprinodontiformes > Cyprinodontidae > Cyprinodon > Cyprinodon brontotheroides. The sequence continues at coordinate 9,248 of JAGKQL010004534.1, forward strand.
TCCTCCCAGCAGTAGGTTGATTGGAAGGGCCGGCTTTGTTTGTTAAGGTAATGGGGCCTAGGTGAGTTAATTCAGAGGCTACATGATGTACGCTCTGTCACCTCGGGAGTAACCTCGTGTAAAAGGGAGATGACGGCGGGGGCTGGGACTTAAGGGGGGGGTGGTGTATGGGGCTGGTGTGTTTTCTCTCACTCTCTATCCCAAATCCCTTCAGCCTCGTTGGGTCTCCTTCAGCTCCACCTGAAAGTGATTACCAGGCCAGCCGTGAGCAAACAAGCCCCATATGGACAGGCTATGGTGGGGCTGAGGCTGGAGCCTGGGGAGCCCTCCTCCACCGCTTTGGAGAGAAGAGGCCTGTGCAAACACAGCTAATGAAGTCTTAACAAGCAGCCCCGGGTAAGCGCAAGCCCACTAAATGCCATCGAGGCTCTTGGAATTGTGTCCAGCAGATTGGCTAAATCTCCTCCATGCTTTCTTTTACAAGATAAAGTTGCATTAGCATATCTCTGTCTCTGCAACTTTGAGGTAAGTCCAGGATCTGGCAAGCGGCCGCACTTATGGGCTTCCTTTCTTTAGCGCTGGCACTTGATTCTGTAAAGGCTTTAAATCGAACACATTAACTTCGGTTCTTGACATGTTGGTGGATTTTATTCATTGGTCACAGACAGACTTTGGGGAGAAATGTTCTCACAGAAAAGCAGGAAATGCTTGCAATTGGTTTGAGTAAATGATTATATGTGTGTGGAACAGATTCCACACCCTCTTGGTGTTGTGTCTCTCACTCTCCCACACTGTGACCAGCACCGTGGCCCCACTCCCTTAATTTCGAGTCCCTTTCCATGCATCTGGAAAAATATATCCTTCCTGTGCACAAACACTCATTCACATACCTCCATGGCCCCGGCACCTCCAGCTCTTGTTTCCTAATCAAAAGCAAACAGCTATTAGCAGAGCTCCTTCTGTGTTATCTCATGCTGGTGAGCCACTTAATCAATTTGTGCTCTCTTGGGAAGGGAGGAAAAAAAAGCTCCCACACCTGATAAGGACAACTAAACTTTAACTGGAAAACTGCTAACCCCACCCCACATTGCAAGACCAAAATGCATCCATTGTGTGTCCAGAAATCCAACTTTCAGCATCCAGACTCTCTGAAGGTGTGTATTTGAGTAGATTAGAAAATAAAACCACAATTCTAAAGCTATATGGCGCAAAAGGTTACTAATGGATGTACCTTTCTTTGGGACACTGATCTTTGTTCCAGCGAAACGTTAGTTCAAAGAGACATGCAGTGGAAAATAGTTTTAGAACCACAAGACACCAGAGACAGCAGAGAACTACAAACAGGTGTAATTTTTATGTTCTGTTTTCACTACTACTAATGATTTTGGTAGATGAGTTAATTTAAACTAGCTAAACCCACAGAGACTCTGTTTCCCATTACAAAAGTGTTCAAAAGATCTTAAGAAGCAATGCAGGAAACTCCTTTCTAAAGAAGATAAAGGAGAGATCACAAGCTTAAATCAGTCGAATTGGGTTACCAAGTCATTTCTAAGACTTTGGGACTCCAATAAACCCCAATAATCCACAAAAAGAGAAACGATGAACCGGTGAACAGTTCAACATTTCCTGGAGTAGCTAAAAAGTCTCAAATATTACTCAAAGATTGCATAAGATACATGTCCGAGAGGTCATGGGATAAAATTCTTACTTTAATCTCAAAATTCTGACTATAATTTAAGAATTCTGACTTTTT
>JAGKQL010004536.1:0-14008 GCA_018398635.1 Cyprinodon brontotheroides
CCTTCCTTCCTTCCTTCCTTCCTTCCTTCCTTCCTTCCTTCCTTCCTCCTATTCTGCCTGCCTGCTCTTTTTTAACTTCATCATTAAATAGAGATTAAATATACTTGTGCTTTCCCAGAGAATAAGTCACACTTACACTCCCACAAAGAAACCAAGGCATGCATACACACATTAAAGACACCAGGCTCAGACACGCATATGTGCTGAATTACACATGCAAAAAAATTCCCTTGTATGCACACATACACACATTTGCCCCCCATGGGAAACCTTACACAATTTTGGCTAGAATGGGATCCATTCTTAGCCTTCAACAACTCATTAACTGCACATTGCAAATTGTGCATTTCAGCAGAAAGCACCGATGAGAAACAGCAAGCAATAAGGGCTCAGGGAGAGGCTAGCAACATTTCAATGTGTTCGGAATTTATTAGCATATCACATATGGTGCTCGATGTGTATATTGTGGGGGTGTAGACAGTGGGGGTATTAGTGACTGTACGGACGTGATTAATTTTGGTAATCACAGGATAAGAAGAGCAGCTGAGACATTTTGAGGTGTGAACTTTTTATTTCTTCTTTATGTGCATGATAGTTTAAGCCATTGCATTCATAAAAATATGCATACTGATGAAAACCACTTATCTCACGTAAATATATGCCACATATTATCCTTACATTCCAAAGTCAAGATTCTCATCCTCTTAGTTTTGTTTAATTTCATAAGGATACATAATGCTATGCAAACACATTCATACCACTTTTTATCCATTTTCCTCAGGTTGCAATGGTGAGCTTAGTCAGACTGTGTCCCTGAACAGCATGTTCAAGTCCTGCCACAGATTCTGGATTGGTTTTAACTCTGGACTTTTACTGGGTCTTGTTACATAATAAAGGCTCATGGTCAAAGCCTTTGCAGCTCTGGCTATATGTGTGATGGCTCAGAAAGTAGGACCCAGAATTCGGCAAGACAGACAGTGGAATACTTAAAAACCGTTTATTCAAGAAACAACGGATAGATTCTGCAGTGGCAGCGGCAGCAGCGGCTAGGGCATCAGAGGCAAGAACGTCTATTGGAGAAAAACACCATTATTGACTTTAATACTCTGACCGAGGGTGATTATCAACGCAAAAGTTACTAACCTGGTTTGACAAGTTAGTCCATGCCCAGGGTACAAGGATGATTCCAGCCAATTGACTGAAGAGACGCAGTGGATGCTGCCAGAGAGTTCCAGACGCCGAAGCCTAGAAGGCTGCAGAACTGACATAGGATCAGATCTGAGCTGGTGAAGGAAAAGAGGATAATCCACGGGGCGAAGTCAAGAGGTAAATCCAGGTTCAGTCCACAGAACAATCCCACAGAAGTCTGAAGACGGATCAGGCAAACAGATCAGACAGGGGCAGGCAGGCTGAAAGGTCCAAATACAGAAACAGATCAGGATCAGACAATCAAAACACTATACTAGTAACGCTGGAGAACCCTTAACACCAAAGTCTCAAGAATAATTTTAAATAGGAAATCGGAACAGGTGGATCTGATGAGTGATGAGGAACAGACCAGAGCTAGACGGGTGAATGAAATGAGCAATCAAGTCAGCCATGACCACCAAAATCATGACAATATGAAGGAGAACCTCTGCCCAAATTATGAGCTTTATTTTCCTCCTCTGACAGGTTTTCTCCAAAGATTGTGCCCTGAGAGAAGCTTTACCTCTGTATAATGCTACTGCCACCATGTTTCAGAGATGGTTTGTTGGTGATGTGCAGTGCTAGTTTTCAGTCAAATTATTGTTTTGCATGTAGCCAAGGAAGTAAATTTTCATTCATTCATGACTTGATAGTCTTCTTTCACATGTTTATGTCCTCTGCATGACTAAACATTTTTAACAATTACCTTTTCTGTCAATGCCCTGCTAAGGCTGTTTTTCCCTTGCTTTTCATTTCAAGGGGAGCTGTACCACAGTCTTTAGATATTTGTGTATAAATATACTGTAGGGCAGCTCAGTGGAGCAGTGGGTAGAACACTTGAATAGCAGCAAGAAGGTTCTGGGTTCAATTCAATTCCAGTCTTTCTGCATGGAGTTTGCTTGTTCTCCCTGTGCATGTGTGGATACTCCGGCTTCCTCCCACAGTCCTAAAATGGTGACTGTTAGCTTAACTGACTTTTGTGTGTGGGTGTGTGTGTAAATGTGTTGCACTGTTATGGATTGGCAACCTGTCCAGGGTGTGCCACACCTCTCGCCCGTAGAAAGCTAGAGATAGGCACCATCACCCCTCGTGACCCTGCTTGGGGTAAAGTGTGTCAGAAATGGATAGATGGATGGACGGGTGGATTTATTCTACTGCATTTAACCAAACCCTGCTTTAAACCTCCATAAATGCATTCCTCCCTCGTCTGTTGTGTTCCTTGGTCTTTATGATCATGCCTATTCAATAATAACACCGTGAGGCTTTCAAAATAGCCTATTTGAAATAGGATTTTTTACACATGCAAGTTCATTCCATTACCTTTTATCTTCTGAAAACATTTGCTTGTGCTAGATTTTATTTTGTGGAAATGGATTAAAGGAGTTGATTAAACATTCCTGCTAAAGATTTTTGTTACCAAAAAACCTGTTATTTTGCCTTTCTCCCGACAAACTTTGTGTTGATCGTCATAAGTCTTTAGATACTATAAGACAAGAGAATTTTCTTTTTATGATTGAAATGGTTTTAAATGTCTAAAAAGGAAACATGTATGTCCTGCAGTGAAGGTCTTATTGTCTCTTTGTGTACATTTTACTCTACTCTTCACAGCTCAGCTGCCTTCTCTCACCACAGAACATTCCGTGCCCACTCATCTATAAGTGTGAGATGCCAAGAGTGAAAATTAGTAGGCACCTTGAATGGTGTAACCATGCTTGTGGAGCAGGAAAGATGTTTCAAGCGGTCTCCCAGTGTCTTCCATTGAATCCATAGTCCCATGCACTGCAGCTTTTCATGTATAGTGTGCCTATGTGGGCTTGCATTTGCCTATTTTCACATCTCACAATGCTCATTCATTTATTTTCTTTACTTTATGGGATATTGTCCCACTAGACAAGTTGCAGTTGGCATGAAGAGGGAAGTGACCTGAGGACCTAATGCAAATAATTATCTTGGTAATAAATCCCAGTAAAAGCAATGGCCTCAGGGGGCAATGAAACATACCCCAGCTCCTCCAGAATTTTATTCAGGCATGCAGTTCTCGCACATAAGAAAAAAGGATACAGAGTGCGTTACAGCATACCAACATACATCATAAATAACTTAGTCCATTCGCACATGAACCCTGTCAGATTTTAGCAAATCGTATGCGTCCCAGCAGTTTTGACTGTTATTCTGCACATGAGGTTTAGCGTGTTTCTGCTGTATCAGCACAACTGGATGTCTACATCCATACACAACCTCTGGACTCCAAACTGACCAGATTTACATAGCTCGGGAGGCCAGTCCTGGTAGCTGTGGGGTGGAGAGCATTATCTGCAAATGCTGCTGAGAGGATCATTCTGTTCTGGTCTGCACAGAGGACTGTAGGGATTAGCCTTACCTTTAACCCAGACCTTTATAAATCAAGATGCAAGCAAATTTTGTACCACAAAATTTCAAATGTGAGATGATATCACAATAAAAAAACAATTTAAGCCCTTGAAAAGCATTTGGCTGTAGTTTCTGTACATAGCTTAGCATCAAAGGAGCTGATTACGTCACATGCAGCGTCAGTAACACCAGAGTGTTGAATGTCACTCAGCTGGTACCAAGAAAACACTCATAAACTTTCTGAGAAAATAATATGAATGAGAACCAACTGCCAACAGTTCAGTATCTGGGCCGCAGAGATTAATTTTCACAGTATCGTGTCCTGAATGACACCATTTGTTGTTTACATCCCTGCCAGCTCACCTCCCTCGGGTTGTCCTGTCCTCTTTAAATCTCTGCATTGTTGTATGGTCAGAAAGCCCTGCAGAGGAATGCTGGGGTTTGGAATACGATCCTACAGCCATGTTTCAGTAAAACATAATAGACTGCAATGCCGATATTCTGGCTGGGTCCTTGCTAGGACTTCTTCTAAGTTGATCGAAACTGGCCCATAATGACTCATGGAAGAGAAAAAATGTATTTTCTGCTCTTCTCACTTCTCCTCGCTCCTGCTCTCCATCGTTGGCGCCTCCTTTTCAATTCAGCTGGTACTTGCAGAAGTAGCTAAAGCATTATTTCAGCTTTTGAGATATTATTGAGGTGCTGCTGTGTGTGACAAAACTTGCTGTGGTTCCTATGCCAACACATGATAGCAAATGTCCAAAAAGAAGAAAACATTGGCAAAAATCCTTCCAGCCGCACAGCATCCAACACCAGAGGCAAAACACAAAAAATCTGCCAAAAAGTAGCATGAGACTTATGCAAGCAGAGCTACTCCAATGCACAGCTGCCATAAGCATGGCAATTCTAGAAGTTTCTAAAATGCTTTTCGTAGGTCAGCAAAACACGACCTCCCATTAGCACCACCACTCCACATCCAAGCTGTTTTTTCTACTCTCAACTGGGTAACAGCAGGCTGTGTTTGTGGAATAGCTGAATTGGAAACTAATTATTGCTGTTTAGGTGTTTAGTTGACTGCTCCACAATGGCTTACTCTAGAGTTTTTATATTAAGAAAAGAAAATTAGCTTGTATTAAGTGCTGAGTGATGTTATTTTGGAGTCGATTATAAATTAGTTAATAAGTTGTTAGTCCTGTTTTATAGTATTTTTCTATTGCTTAATCTGGATTTTTCATTCATTTCCATAAATTACTGTTTCAGCAGGGAGTAGGATTTCTTTCTGCTTTACTTTTTTCCCTTTTGAATATTTAAAAACAAGCTGCTAAGGTTTTGCATTAAGTCACAATAGGCTGCAACTTATTTTATATTAAATTAATAGTTTAATAAAACAAATAGTCACCTTAGACAAATGGGAGCTTATTGGCAAAGAAACACATTTTCAATGGTTTCCAATAGCATTGTTTTTAGAATGGATCTTCTGCCTGTCTCCTGGGGCGAGCATGTGACTTTCTGGGAGGCTTGTCTGGGTGGGAGAGGTCTGTGGTGTGGCAGTGGGTGTTGGGTAACTTGCTTGTTTGGCGCGGTTACTTCTCCAGCGAGGGGAGATTATTTAAAATTTTGCTGTGTGCGGGTGGGTGGTGTGGGCAGAGGATGATCGGGCTTGGAGTGGCGGGGCTGCCAGGGATTTCGCGCCGCTGTGTGCACAGGCTTTCTTCTTGGGATTGGTACTGTGGGACCGGTGTCGAGGAGTCGATCAGTCAAGTCGGGGTGGGGTGGGCTAAAGCGCCCGGCCCGAGGTTTAGTGTGCCCATTTCCGCGGGTAGGTCTGGGGTCCCAGGCCCTGGGAATCCTAGCGCATTGCGGCCTGCCCACCCAGAGAGGCAGTCCTCGAAGGTGGCCTCCTGTAGGGAGTGCTGCTTGGAGTTCTGGCCGGTGTCACGCCCGGCTGTTCGCCCTGCTGCCACGGGCCTCTGGTGTGCAGGAGGTGCCCCTGAGCACACTGCTTAGGCTGGGGGGTGGCATGGACATTAACACCTATGGCAGGTGCTTACCCCCCTCACGGGTTTACACTCTGTAGGAGGTGGGGGAGGGGAGGGAGGGGGGAGGCGTCTCTAGAGCCTCGATAACTACCGGATGTCTTCCGTCGCTTGTGTGGTGAGTAACTTGGGTGTGGCCTTAGGGGAGGATTACATTCCTTAGAGGTGGGTGAGGTGGTGATAGCAGAGGGAAGAAGATCTTGGAGGGACGTTGGTCTGGCTCCCCTGTCTTGAGGTAGGTGGTCCGCGGCTGCCCCTGGTGGGCTGCGTCTGGGGGTGGGGGCTGCGTGTTGAGGTGGGCTGGCCCGTGGGGTTGTCCCCTTATTCATTTATTTTTATTATTTATTTATTTTTTCCCTTATATTTTTTGTATTTTTTTATTGCTTTATTTTAATTAATTTATTATTTATTTTTTATTTATTTATTTATTTATTTATTTTATTTATTTATTTTTTGGATGGGCAGGATGGGGAGTGCGGTGGTGTCGGCTCCGTGCCCCGCTGGCTGGTGGGTCCTGCTGCCGTCCCGCGTCTCCCCAGGCTATGGTGGTGAGTAAACTGGTGGGGCCTCTTCTGTGGGGGCTCTCGGGTGCTCTATTGGAGTCAGCGTGGGAGTTGGCTCTCTCGGGGAGTGCAGCAGCAAGCACTCCCCAGTCCTTTTGCTTCCCCACCCCCCAAATCCTCCTCTGTCTGCTCCATCACTCTGCCACAACATGTAGGTTTTTGGTGAGGGGGTCGTTACTGGAGGGACCTTCTGATGACGTCCCCCACACCAATTTTATTTTGCATTTCAGACACCATCTACATCATTTTCACAACACACATCTATGTAGGCCATTTTCGGGGGGTGGGGGTCAGGCCACCGGGGCGTATTTTATGGGCTCTACTCACGGGTCACCCTCCTCCTCCATCCCTCCTCGCATCTAGACATTGAGGGTTGAGGGTTGTCGGAGGGGGGTGTGCTGGCACCGCTTCATCTCCTGGAGGGGGTGGAGTGTGCCGGACACCCCCTCTGGTACTCCCAGTTTTATTTGCATCTGAGAGCAAACACCAAACAACACCACATTCCTGCCGGGCGCAGTGAGGATCGGGTCTCCTCACACCCCTGTTCCTCCGCTTGCCGCCTGGAGTCTGGGGTCTGGAGGAAGAGCAGGCCACCTGGTCCGCGGTTGTTTTGGCTGGGGCTGGCTGCGGGCTTCCAGGTGCCTGCCGGCGGGGCTGTCACCTCTGCTCTTCCCAAAGAAGGTTGGATGGAGGGGCAATGCATCATTGTTGAATAGTTTTTTGTTTTTTTCTTTCCGGGGAGGGGTGGCGGTTCTGCGTTGGGTGGCCTGCACTGGATGGGTGTACCCCGGTCCCGGGGCTTGCTGGGGCGGTCCGTCCGGGTAAAAGGGGTGGGGGGCCGGGCTTGAAGCAGGAAAGAGATGGGTTGGTGTGGCGGAAGTCGCCGCCCTCCCTCACATCCGGATTTTTAGGTTCACTTTATGGTCGTCCGATAGTCCCGGGACCGACCACCGGTGTCACCCGGTTTTTGGTCCTGGTATTATTGGATGTGGGTGTTATGTGTGAATGTGCGTCAGTTGCACCAATGGTAGATTTTATTATTATTAATGTTTCTATTCAATTTCAATTTTTCCCTGTGGTGCGAGTGGGGGCAATAGGGAGGGAAGGCATGATTGAGATGGTGTGCTTTTGCTTTTGCCTGCTGTTTCCAGGTTGGGGTCTCAACTGCAACCTCTCCCAAATACATCTCAAGTCTCCAGTCTTAAGTGCGGAGCCCATTCCCCTGCCTCTCCCTCAGCCGGCTGGCTGGCGTCCGGGCTCACCGGGTGCACTGGTGGAGCTGGGGGTGGATGCCCGAGGGACTGCTGGCTCATTCCTGGCGGCCTCTCAGCTGGCCCAAGTCGAACTTTGCTGGGGCTCCCTGTTCTGGCGCATTGGGTGCCCTTGGGGGCCCTCTCCGGATCCTTTCGGGGCCTGGGACTGGATCAGCTTGCCGTGGGAGCTGGCTGTTGTTGTTGAGATTTTTCGGGGTTGGTGCCGGGTGCCTTCGCTGGCTACAATGCGGTTCCTGGTGGGTGTTTCTTTCCTATGCCGGTTCTGCGGGTATCGGGTTGAGGGGGTCCTGTTTTGGGCTCCGTTTTTTCCGCCGCGACTTCTCCTCTTACCTATTTATTTTATTTTATTCATTAATTTATTTATTTACCTATTTATTTATTTATAGTTTTTTTTTTTTTCTCTCTTCACTGAACAGGCGCGGTTTTGGTCAATTAGTTCTTTTCGCTGTCGCATTGTGGGGGCACCTTCTTTTTTTTGGGGTTTAGCATGTCTGTTTTTCTTGGGGGCTGATGCGGGCCTGCTGGAGTGAGGGTCTGCTGGCTGGCGCGCCTGGTGTGTAATGAAGTCCAGGCGGCTCCGGGCGGGGTGGTGTTGGGGGGCCGGTCTGTTCGGGGCCGCTGCGCTGGCTGGGTATTGGGGCGGGTTTTCCCTCCTGGAGGCATGGCGGCTGCTCTGTTCCGCAGATGGGCGTGGCGTGGTGGGGCTGCGGGCTGCGGGGCCTGGAGTGGCAAGTGGCCGGGCGAGATGTTGGGGGCGAGGCGTGGAGCTACTTTGCCGCAGTGCCAGGAGCCTGGAGTGCGGGGAGTGGCGGTGCGACGCTAAAGGCTGCTTTTAGCTTCGCCAAGTCTGGTGGCGGCATGAGCCTCGCTCCGCTCTGGCAATGCTGCCCGGGCTGCTGGGGTTGCGCCCTCGCTTCGCGCGTCTGCTCTTCTTGCTGCGGTTTTCGCCGGGCGCTTTTCTCTCGGCTCGCTGATTCACAATGTATGGTGTGTTTCTGCTGTGCACGCTGTTGGCATCCCGGTCTTGGTGGGGCGCGGCTGTGCTTTTTGGCCGGGGCGTTTTTGGGGGTCTCTTGGCCGGGCGCGCTGCTGTTCAAGGGCGGATGCGCATGGGCGCTGGCCAGGGGCGGGCCGCCTGAGTGTTTTTCCTGGGTGGTCGTGGTCGCGGTGGGTGTTGAGGCTGGTCAGCCGGGCTTGGTGCCGGGGGCGGGCGTGGTTTCGGTGCTCTGTGGGGCTGGGGCGTTTCTGTCGGCGCTCGTGGGGGGCTGGTGTTCGTGCCCGCCCTACTTCGGGTGGTTGCCAGCCGCGCAGCCCGCTGGACTCGCCCCCACAGGCTCCCCGGGGAGCCGGCATGGCGTGGCTGGGGGGCTTCTTCCGCGGGCTGTCTCTCCTCCTGCCTTGGTGGGGTCTGATTTCCGAGGCTGGCCCTCGCCTTGGCGCCTTCAGCTTCTGGGATCCCTTTGGGCCTGGGGCTTTGGGTCTCCGGCGCTGGACTCAGTGCGCTGGGGGGTGTGCCTCTTCGGCTCTCCACAACCACTATTGAGCATTTTTCTATGGTTAAAACTTTACATGCACAAGTTCACCCCTCACAAACAACTACAGGTGCTAGGCTTCAGGTACTTTAGAGATTCATTTCCAAACAGAAACCCCACATTCATATCTTTCAGGTAACACAGAGTACATGTCAGGACTTAATAATATTACTTTAGCTTATAGTTTCAAGGTGTTTGCTTTATTGTATATCTCGCATTACGGTTCTTTTGCCAGTGCTGCCTTTTTCATCCTGATTACAGGTGATGCAGCTGACTGCGACTGTTTTGAAAATGTCTCCTTCTTTACGCTGCCCTCTCTTTCCTTCCTTTATCCTCTTCATCTTTTGTCTTTTTCCTTCTTCTTCTGTTTTTCTGCTCTACTTACATTGCAGTGTCCATATGAACTGCAAAACTCCCTGCATATAATAAAGCAGTTTATATACATGAAAAAGTGGAGCAGTATGGTAATTGTGGAATACCGCTACACTTGTGATTCCATCCATCCATCCCTCCATCCATCCATCCAAAAAATAAGTTCTTTTGTTTTTTCATAAATATCGTGAAAAATACTAGCGTGCGCCTGTATTACTTATCTTATTGTTTTTTTGGACTGCTTTGAATTACGGAGGCCTAATACAGAAATACTGTAGAACTGTCTGATTCTTAACAGAATCTAACGACAGTTAAAGCTGCTCTCTGTTTAAGTACTAAACCTCCACATTAGATGTGATTGAGCTCCTTTGAAAGGAAGGATGTGCATCCTCGTTAATACTCGGATTGTTTCTTTCATTGAAGGTAAATGGAATGAGAATTGGTGAACTAAAGCTAATCTTTCTGCTGTTTTATTATTAGGCAGAACAGTTGGTATTTGTGCAGCTGCAGGCAAGGCTTTTTGTTATTTTCATCACTTGCAGCTCGTTGATGAAACATTGTTGGTTATTCAGCCAAGCTATAAAACCTTTTAGTGCATACTGTAGCAAAACAAAACTTTAATTCTTATTTTATCTGTTTTGCTACAAGTTTACTGAGCTGTAAGATTGGAGGCACTAAATTCAGTCAACAATGTGCACAATTGTTGTTGTCTTGGTGGCGGTTTGTTTTGCTGTTATCGTTTTGTCATTGTCACAGTAAGCCAAACAGCGCTTCTGAAAATGAAAATGGGTTTTATGTATAGAGTAATAACATAAATGGATTCCCCCATGTCTTCCTCCACCACTGTGGAAGCCTGTGGCTATTTATCTGCTTTTGTCTAATTATTCATTAGCAAACACAGTGAAAGGAGCACACAAAATATGATTGCAAAAACCAGAAATGCTTCGCAGGCTGCTGCTCCTACTGTCTCTTCATTTCCACAGTTTTAAACCAAGCATAAGGATTTGCACTCATTGAAATCTTAAAGTGTATATCTCTAGTAGAACTTAGTAAAAAAAAAACTTTTACTGCTGGAAATTCAGATGCAACAGGACAATGGAAAAAAATGGAAAAAAAATGAAAACATGCAAGGAAAATTAACAAAAAAACAATAATGTACAGTTATTAACAATAGTCTGTTGTAGTAGATGTCATACAATGCCACAGCATCAATGAAAATTAAATCTTTACTTCTACAATGGCAAGCATGTGGTGCTTAGGAGTTATTGTGTGCTAGTGAACCTGCAGAAATAAGAAAGGTTTCCTCTCCTTAACTGCTACAAAAACGCTGCAACAGGGACAGATTTAACCAAGTGCGTTGCACATAGATGACCAGCAGATGGTGCTGTAGGACTTTACTCTGAAGAAAACGGTCAGAAGTTCAGGTTGGGATAAGTTCACTGGCTTTTTATAAAACCCCACTGTCTGTGCTTGTTTTTGTTTTGTCCTTGTTTGGTGTTTTTATGTCAGAATTAAAATCCAGTTGATGTGTTCCTCTGTCATCTACAGGCTGCAAAAATATTTCCCTTGCCTTTTCAGCATTTTATGATGATACAGACAAAAACTTGAGGTCATTGTGTGTTGTTGTCTTTTTTAATGAATATTGCCCAACATTAGGTATTGCATTTCTGTGAAGAGGGAAAATTAATATGTGATTTTAAATCTTTGTTACAAGCAGAAATAAAAAAAAAATACATTTTAAAAACTTTCTGCCGCATGTATTTTTAGGATAGCCTATATACTAAATTGTCTTCTGAGGTTCGGTCATATTGGATAGAGATTGTCTATGAACAGCAATTTTAAAAAGTACTGGTGCCATTAATTCTTGATGGGATTTTTGTGAGGACTTTGAAGGGTGTTGTTTTTATTTTCCTGAATGAGGTTCTGAACTATGGTTGTCCCTGAGCCCTGAAAAATATATGTATTTATTTTCTTCAAATTAAGCATAGAAGGTGCAGGTAAAATTATATTTCTAAGCATCCATACCTAAACTAATCAATTTCAGAGAAGACTTGCTAAAAGAAAAATTGTCAAATGGAGTTTTAGAAAAACAACTTTGAAATATTCCTTTATTGAAGAACCAAAGCCAGGTTATCTATTGACAAATATGGGTGTACTGCTATATTCTTACTGTGCTTACACCTTGGTGAACATCAGGGGATGCCCATTCCCCAGAGGGAAGACATGAAAATAAGCTACAGAGCATTAGACTGAGGCACCCTAAGGCCATGCCACTCTGGGCAATGATCCATAACTTTTGTTTTAAAGGTATAGTGGAGGGATGTTCTGTTTTTCCGAGTGGATCATCAAAATAAGTGGTCCTCTAATTGTCAATCATGATCATTCTGATGATATGTTTACGTAAGCCAATCCGATGTGCTCGTCTCCATTTTCACTTACCGGTGGTGAGTCTGAGCATAGTGGAAAACTGCAAATCTTTCTTTTGGAAAGTAATGTAAGCTTGTATGGGCAAAATTGGTGCAAACAGCAACTTTTAAACAGAGTGTGCATGAAGAGAAATTGGCTCATGCACGCTCTCGCACGTGTTTGATAGCCTTTCCCTCTCTGGCGCGGGTACAGGGTTGTGCATGTGCATTTTTTTTTAAGTGGAGAGGGCGGGTATTTTCAAACATTTGTGAATATCCTCCTCTATACCATTAAATAATGTAACACTTTACTTTCCCTGTCCTGTTTGAAGGTGACCCTCCTCCACAGTCTCAGATCAACTGTGGCCTTCATTTCTCCTAAGATTGCCATGTAGATCCCTCCATGTTTCTATCAGCTTCACTGTTCAGGGTCCCATCACAAGATTTTTAGATATGGATTAAAAAGTTCAGCTTTGGTTTCATTTTGCCAGAGAATTTCCATTTACATTTGTTGTTTTATGTTTTTTATGTTTTGTGATCTTTTCCATAAAGCCCAGATTTTTATAGTTGATAACTAATAACTGTCACGTCTAAAGGTTTACAGACCAAATCTAAGGATCTCTGCAGCTCCTATTACCCTTCTAATGATAAGGCTTGTCAGATTAGGTGACCAGCCATGTTAGCCATCACAGATTTGATCAGCTGCATTCTTACTTTATTTTTAATAACACACAGATGGATTCTGTCTACTTATTAGATGAATTCTTAAGACAAATGGTCAGTTGGTACCAGAGAGAAAGGGACAAACTAGAAATGCCCATTTCACTCCTTCACATTTTTTATTTGTAACAAACTTTAAAACCATCAGCTGCCTTTCACACATAATTGTGTTTAATATGATCAAATGTCTTACCTATTTGGATTTACAGACGCATCTCCTTCAGGTTGTTAAACTGGGGACGGCATTCCTTTGATAAGACCCCCATCTAGTGGTAATGTCTGTCAGACGCAGGGACTATCAATGGGTTGGTGAACTAAGTTTCCACTATCTGGAATATTGTTGCATTTTAAATCATGTTGATTTTCCAGTTTTAAAAAAAATCCATATTATTTCTGTAAAATGCTTCCTGCCTTTATTGCTGATTTAAAATAGAGCAGAAGGCCCAGAGGAATCACTCTCTGGCAACATATTAAGTAAACACAAAACATTTTGACTCAAGAATGTTATTTTTGACATACAAATACATCTCTTGTGGTGATCAACATAAAAAAGCAAAGGAAATTTTTCAGTTTTTTTTTTTTTTCTTTTTTTTTTTTGAGAAAAAAAAAGTTGGTAATCTTAGGGATGCATACCTCTCGTACAGCAGTGGCCAGTAGGGGGCGGTCTTGCACTTTGGAAACGCAGCCCGCTGTCATGGTCAGGCTGAGAAAGTAGGAATCAAGCGATTTATATTTATTATATTAATATTAGATGTAGCGAAGTGAAATAAAGCCAAATGCGAATTACCTTCAAATTAAAATAGTTAACTTTGTATTAAAATTATTTCTAAACAGGTTATATTTTCAGTGATAAAGATTTTTTGAGTCTTATGGGGTGGTTAGAAGATTTGATAAACCACAATCAGAAAATAGCTAATTACAGCTCTCTAGAATTTATTAAATTTTTGTTATTATTTTTCATTTATTAGAAGCCTATAATAAGCATTAACTTAAGTTATTTCAGTGATGGCTTTTGTTATTTATCTTTATGGGATTAGCGGTGTATGTTTTAACTGTATGTCCAATGATTTCATTTTTTTAATCCGTTTTCAATGAGTCGGATCAATTAAGTTGAGAGAATAATTACAGAAACTCAATATTTGAATCAGAGAAAGCTGTTGTTTGCATACTGCAAATTTAAAATAAAAGTAATAGCATTATTATAAGTCAATTATTATTCTTATCACCACTTCTCATACTAACACAACATTTATGCGTAAAATCAGGTCCCAAGACCACATAGTATTCACAACAAAAGATATGCATATGTAATATTTATTCAGTTCTGTTTAAAAATGAAATAAGCAGACTTTAATTAGTGTTTTTTTCTTTTCTTTTTCTTTTTTTTTTTTGCTAGTTTTGTCATCTCATGTTTTACTTGATAAACCACGGGATGAAAGTTTGAGGTGGGCATCTGATTTTTGGAGGGGGTCTTTTGAAAATATAGTCCAATTTGGACAGCATTGTAAAAAAAAAAAAAAAAAAAAAAAAAAAAAAAAAAAAAAAAAA
>JAGKQL010004537.1:0-14134 GCA_018398635.1 Cyprinodon brontotheroides
TTGACTTGGTCTCGACTTCCCTCGGTCTTGGTCTTGACTTGGTCTCGGGTTAGGTGGTCTTGACCACAACACTGCAATCAACATCAGTTAAACATTTTAAACACTTGTTAAAGTCCTTGCAAACTGGAACAGGAATGTTAATATCTAGATGTGAAAATCAGCAGAATGGGAAAAGATTTCAATGTGACAAGTTCTTTTTTTTTTTTGCACTGTGGGAATTTTCCACCATAGTTATTTAAGGCCCTGATTTAAAAAAAAAGTTTGATCTGCAAATTGACCAAGTTATGCTTTCCTTTCAGTCTGAGCCGTTTCTCTTTACTCAGCAGCAGGTCCTTAGTGTCAACAGGTGGGGTGAAGTTGTCATGTTGGGTTCAAGGCTTCTAACCCAAATGCAGAAAAACACTCGTAAGACATGGAAAAAGTTCAATGATTTATTTACAATATTTACAAAGGTAATAATGCACTGGTTCTGGGTTCTGAGGTCTGGTCACCGGTGGAACACCACTGAGGAGGACAGAGCAGTTAGAATGGATCCAGGAAATTAGCAGTTTACTGATGGCGGGGATAAATACCTGCTCAGAGAGGATTCTGGTCACCTTGTGAGTCCAGAGGCTAGTCAGCAGGCTGAGGGCAGAGGCAGAGGCAGAGACTGAGTGCAGGCAGGCAGATTCCAGGCAGAGATTTCTATCTCCAGAGTTTCAGGTTTCCAGGCAAGTCAGGATCTGTGAGGCAGGGAGAAACAGGGTCAGACAGGTTCACAAAATCCGAGTCTAGATCAGGCAGGCTGGCTCAGGTTTGCTAACCATTACTGGCAAACACTCTGGCAGGGAAGTGTCAGCCTCCTCCTCCTTAAATAGGTCTTCTTAATGAGGAGACAGGAAACAGGTGTGTGGGAGCAGCTCATGCCCTCAGGAAGGAAGATCTCCGGCGCCCTCTGGTGGAGAAAGTGGACAAGCCTCCAGATCCCAACAGAAGTTGCTAGTTGACCCAAATGCAGAGATGAGTTCTTGTTGATCAAATAAAGCAACTTAGGCAGACATCCAAAACTGCAAAAATACAAAATACTATTAATGGGTCCATTGATACTGATGCGTTGGTGGATGAGCGGACCCCATAAAGCAAAACACTGCATTGGTGCGCTACTGATTCAAGAAGGTCATGTGACCGATACAGGAGTTGTTTCTAACTGACTGACTCACTTTAAAAAACGTATCTGTCAACATGATGCATCTGCTTTTGTGTTTTTTTATTAAAGTTATCCAGAATTTTGGAGCAGCTTAAAAGAAATGGGAACGTTTCAGCCGTTGAGTTTTTAATTTTCATTTTCTGGTTGTGTCATCCTGTTCCTTCTCAGTTATCACTCAACTCATCTGAAACTAAGTTAATTTAAAACTGACTCTTACTTTATTTACCGTTTTTACTGTACTCACTGCAAAAAAAATCAAAATCTATACAAGTCTTTTTTTCTTAAAATAAGTGCATTTGTTCTTGAATTGAGGAGATAAAAGAAACATTTTGCCAATGGAACAAGACAATTTACACTTAAAATAAGAAAACACAATTGCATTGTCTTATTTCAAGTGCGTATTATCTAATTATCTTATTTTAAGAGTAAAATTATCCATTCCATTGGCAAACTCATTTACCTTCTCAAATTAAGGGTAAATACACTTAATTTAATCAATTTTTTCTTATTTCTAGATCGTTTTTGCAGTGGAAATTATGATTTAAATTTTCACAATATGATTTATGTTTACATTATTTATTGACTGCATCTAAAAAGATCAAAGATATTTTCAGTTTAAACAAAGATATGAAATAATACAATATAACCTACAATAACTCAAATGATATCATTGTTCTAGGTCATCAAATCATTTCAGTTTAGTCTGTCCAATAAGCTGCCTGTAGTGTCTGCAGAGGTGGAGTATATAAGGGGAACAGAACAAAGGATGGGCTAATGAGCTGAATATGGAGCAGGTGTGAGTAGAGCTAACTAGAAGGAAGGAAGCCAAGGAGAAACAAACACAAGGGGGCAGCAGAGGCGCTTCCAAGGGGCTGCTGAGGCCGCCAGCCAGGAAAACTGAGGTAGAACACAGAAACGAGGTAACTGAAAACTAAAGTACTCAGAGTCCCAAAAGGGGAGAACCATGACAGAGATTCATCCATGATGCGGCGTAGCCATATTTATAACGTTTAACTTTCATGTCTGCATCAGATCTTGGAGAATAATGACTGGGCCGAAGTTTGCAGTGATCCTCAGCTTGCTGCTGGCTCTGACACCTTCGTGGACATAGTTCGTCGCATTACAGAACAGGTCCCTACTTTCTATGGAATCTGCAGGATATCATGTTCTGAAATGTCTGTGGTGCCAATGATTTGAAGACCAAACGGATGCTGCAGCAGGTAAACTTCAACTGCAACAGAAAATATGCAAAAAGCCAGCAGCTCTTATTGTTTACAAACTCATATCTGAACTCTGACAGCTAACAAACATGTTAGCGCGCGGCTAAAGCGTCACAATACATGTCTGTTTTGGAGACTAGCTCTCTTGTTTTAATCACCTTCTGCTCTTCCATTAATCAAACAGCATCAGGGATCCCTCAGGGACTTAAAAAGTCTCCTAATTCCATCATTTTTCCACCCAAACTACTCACATCTTTGTCAGGAAGGAAGCTCCACATCTCTGCCTTCATGGTACCAAGCACTGGAAAAAGCAGTCTAGTAATAGAGTAAAAATTTGTTAAAATTAGAAGTGTATTTACCCATGGGTTGAGTAGGGTTAAATGAGATATTTTGTCAGTGGAATGAGTATTTTTACTCTTGAAATAAGATATTTTGAGATGTAAAATACACTTGAAATAAGACAAATTGCAATTGTGTTTTTCTTAGTTCTTTCCCCACTAGAGTAAATTGTTACTCTAAAATTGTTTTACCTCCTCAATCCAAGTATAAGAGTTAAATTCTTATTTTAAGAAAAAATGACTGATCTAGATTTCAATTTTTTCCAGTGCATCTACATTAAGATTCACAATTCTGAGATTAAAATCAGAATTCTGAGATTAAAGTCAGAATTCTGTCTTTTTCCCCCATATTAAACTGAAAAAATATTTAAAAAATTAGATAACTTTTTAACATTTTTTCAGTGGTCCTTGTTAGGTTCATTCAATACACTGCAAAAATTGTAAATCTAAGTAAGTAAATTTTTCTTAAAACAAATGCATTTCTTCTTGAATTGAGCAGGTAAGTAAGACTCTTTGCCAATGGAATAACAAGACAATTTACATTTAAAATAAGAAAAAAAGACTATAGTATTCCTTACTTCAAGCGCATAATATCTAATTTATCTTATTTTAAAGGTAAAAATGCTTCATTCCATTGGCAGATCCTCTTATTTTCCTACTCAAATTTAAGGTAAATACACTTGTTTAAAGACATTTTTTACTAATTTTCAGAACGTTTTTGCAGTGATCATGATTATTAAAGTAATGTGTGTTCATATGCCATCCTGCCTTGTCATTCTTGTGGAGCATCCTGTCTTTATGTTATGAACTGATCAATTGTTCTGTCAGAACAATACTCTGTTTGTAACCATTACTGTCATGTCATGTTCTGTTAATAAAATGCTCTGCAGTAGAGGTCCAGTGGGAGACATAGTGTGTTTTGAGTCCTGGGGTTCAACTGTCTCCTTCTGCAGAAGCTGTGGCGTGAAAATCCCCTTTCTGTGTATTGAGAGACTGATACAGGAGTGGAGTTTTCACTCCTGTCCCGTCCCACTCCCACAGAAAAAATGGTGTCCCGTCCTGATCCGGGCCAGAGTAGAAATCTAAATCCTGTCCTGCTCGTCCCACTCCTGGTGAAATTACTCCCACTCCCATCCGGCTCCCATTCTTGTTTTGAGTGCGGTGAAAAACTCAAGAGCGGAAGCACTGTTGGTTTTTTGGGTCATGTAGTTTTTTTGACTCGCATTATAGTGTAGGCTTCAAGGAAAAAACTACGGAAATAGGCGCCACTACTGATTTATTTATTTTTCTTTCTATTTTATTTTATTTTTTGGCATCGATCCTAGTTTTTTTTAGTTACTGTTGGTGCTCCCGCTCCCGTTTGCTCCTGTTAATGTTTAATCCTGTACCGTCCGATCACGTGATGCGTTACTAATACTGACTCTCCATCCCACGGAATCCCGTGACCCGTGGGATTCCCAAAAATGTCAGTCTCTACTGTGTATTTCAGTTCTTCTTTTTACAAACCTACATTTTTGAATCCAACAGCCCTAATCCTCTTCGTAGAAAGAAAACCAGGATTTCTTACACTGGAAAAAATCGAAATCTAGATAAGTTATTTTTTCTTAAAATAAGTGCATTTGCTCTCGGATTGATTGAGGAGGTAAAAGACATTTTGCCAATGGAACAAGACAATTTACTCTAAAAATAAAGAAAAAACACAATTGCATTGTCTTATTTCAAGTGCATTTTATCTAAATATCTTATTTTAAGAGTAAAAATACTCATTCCACTGGCAAAATATCTCATTTAACTACTCAAATTAAGGGTGAATACACTTAATTGAACCAATTTTTACTTATTACTAGATCGTTTTTCCAGTGTAGTAGATTTTTTTAAGGTATCTTCTTTCTAATTATTCTTACTGCTTTTACTCTCATTTAAAATTGGAATTTAAATTCTTAGATTTCAGTTTCTGATTTTTGTAAAACAAATGATATACACTGACATGTCCTTTAAAACCATTTTAAATGCTGAGCAGCTGAAGTTTTTGGGCTGCAGAACATGAAGAAGTTTATAAATCCAACACTGTGTCACACAAAAAAAATATTTTTCTTTTCTTTTTGTTTTGCAGTTGGACTCCCAGGTCCTGCTGGCGTACTGCTCCCACGAGGAGGCGCAGTACCTGTTTGGTCTAGCAGGCGAGTTGGGTCTGCTGGGGCCCGGCTACATCTGGATACTCCCCAGCCTTGCTGTAGGCAACCCCAACAGCCCCCCACCTGCCAGCTTCCCTGTGGGTGTGATTGGTGTGATCACGGACCAGTGGAGGAAGAGCTTGAGGCAGCGGGTGAGGGAGGGGGTTGCCATTGTAGCTAAAGGGGCAGAAAGTTTCAAGAAGGTTCATGGTTTCATTCCTGAAGGACATGGAGACTGCAGTAAACCAGCGAAACCATCAGATAACACCACGCTGTTCAGGTAGGCCATGTCTCATTCTAAACCTCTTCATTTTAAGCTGTTTCATCTTATATTTGCTTAACTTAGTGTTGTTTTAAGGTTTGCAACAAGATGTATGAAATTCCTCCCTAAATTCAGCTACACAAAAAAGAAAATCCCCCAAAAAATCTAAATGAGTAATTTTTTCTTAAAATAAGTGCTTTTTTTCTTGAATTAAGGAGGTAAGTGAGACACTTTGCCGATGAAACAAGACAATTTACGTTTAAAATAAGAAAAAAACAAATGCATTGTCTTATTTCAAGTGCATTTTATCTAATTATTTTAATTTAAGAGTAAACATACTCATTGGCAATTCATGTGAGTTACCTACACTGCAAAAACGCTCTAGAAATAAGTAAACATTTCTTAAATTAAGTGTATTTACCCTCAATTTGAGCAGGTAAATGAGATGTTTGCCAGTGGAATGAGTAAATTTACTCTTAAAATAAGATAATGAGATAATATGCACTTGAAATAAAGACAATGCAATTGTGTTTTCTTATTTTAAATGTAAATTGTCTTGTTCCATTGGCAAAATGTCTCTTTTACCTCTTCAATCCAAGAACAAATGCACTTATTTCAAGAAAAAATTACTCATCTAGATTTAGATTTTTTGCAGTGTATGTAAAAGAGATTTTTAAACGATTGTCTTGGATTAGCTTCTGCTACGTTCCAATCACAAGCAGCAAATGCAGCAAAAACGCGCGTGCTGCTTAATTTTTGATGCTTGTACAAGTTTAGTTCTGACATGAGGCTGAAGTGTCTTAACGTCACTTATTCTGTTATATTTATAAACTTGTATATTAAATTAAACCCACTCTAGAAAGCTTTAGGGTTGATCAGAGTATTATTGTTGTGAGTTGGTTTCATGCTTTTTTCCATGTATTTCTGTTTTAGGCACATGCTGAATGTAACATGGGAAAGAAAAGAGCTGTCGTTCAACAATCAAGGGTTTCTTTCCAACCCCTCTATGGTCATCATCGCATTGGACCGGGAGAAACTGTGGGACAAGGTAACCCGACAAGCTTCACATTAATCCCTCTGTCAATAAACAACGTAAAAGCATAATGAAAACTTCTGTCCTGCTTAAGGTCTAGTGGAGGATTTTGTTTGCTTGTCTACATTTTCACTTTCTGGTGGTGATTCTGACATAGTGGAAAAAAAATGCAAATCTTGTTTTGGAAACTAAGCTTGTATGAGTGATGCAAAGAGAGCATGCACGAGGAGAAATGGGCTCTTGCACACGTTTAATCGGCGTTCCCTCAGGGTTGTGCATGTGCATTTTCTTTTTTAAGTGGAGAAGGCGGGTCTTTTCAAAAATTCACGAAAATCCTCCATTATACCTTTGAGATTTAAAAATGCGGGACATTAATAAAATCTCTAACAGATACGTCACCAATAATGCAGCAAAAAGGGAGGTTTCTATTTATTAAACTCAAGGAGACTTTATTTATTTAAATATTCAGATAAGTTACATGTTAAACAGAAACTGTCCTAGAAAGCATTTCCACACTTGAAAAAAAAAAGAAAAGTCATTTTTTCTTAAATTAAGTGCATTTGTTCTTGAATTTAGGAGGTAAGTGGGACACCTTGTCAATGGAACAAGACAATTTACATTTAAACAAAGAAAAAAAAAACCCTAACCCTTATTTCAAGTGCATATTGTCTAATTATCTTATTTTGAGAGTAAAAATGCTCATTCCATTTGCAAATCATCTTATCTACCTGCTCAGATTAAGGGTAAATATACTCAATTAAAGACATTTTTACTTATTTCTTTTTTGCAGTGCAGGTGTCAGTCTATATTTTGATCATTTTTGATTTTCTTTTTGAAAAGGACATTTAAAAAAAGCAAAAAACCACTTAGCTGTTTGATTTTTATTCAAAAATACAAATTTGAAATTGAAATATTTTTTGCATCACAAAAAAACGTAAACTTTATAAAATTTGGTTTTCCATTTACAAAAATATAAATCACTGTAAACAGAAATATACTCAGACCAGTTTGAACTGGTTAACTGGTGTGTTACTGATTAAGTCAGAATTCTGACTTTTTCCCCATACTATACTGAAATAAAATAAAAAAAATCAGTTAATTTTTTTTTTTTTTCAGTGGCCCTAATCCTCTTCCGTACTATTTAGCACGTTTTAAAGACCAAATCCTTTTAGCACGCTGGTAATAGATCAGTTTGTACATTTTTAACGTCAACGCGTCAGAAATAAGCTCCGCGCGTTTTTATACCACATAAAACCTTTGATAAGATCCAACCCAAATTATTATCAAAGCTTTCCCTTTTTGAAAAAGAAATGAAATGTTAGTAATTTAAAACAAAAACTAAATATCCACCTTTTTTGGTTTTCTAATACCGTGTTTAAAAGGAAAATCAGGTTATCAACATCAGCACTGATCCTGAAATCGGATTGGAGGTTCGTTCTACTCTTATCACAGCAAGTAAAAGGCCAAATATAGATGTTATCACTCTGAGCAACATGGCCCTGACTGTGTTTCTGCTCGCTGACCCCTGTGCAGATTCCTCTGCTCCTATTTACGTTTCACCAAAATACTTTTTCCTTTTTTTAACATGGGTTTTTAATAAAAATATTCAAAAAAAATTCTGGGTTTCTGCAGATAAAATAAAGAATATTTGCTGAAAATGCAGCATGTTTTCACTCATCGGAAACTTCCTAAAGTCAGACATTTAATCCAAGCAGAAATCATTCTCTAGATTTAATTTCTGATCAATATAATGAAGATCAAGAGAAATTTATTTTCTTTTTAAGGTGTCAAAGAAATATTCATTAGAAAAGAAAAACTGTTGAAGTTCCTTTGATTTAGACCTTAAAGTATAAGACACAAACGTAGATATGATATATTCTGTACAGTTCTACAAGAAAAAGAAAAGTTTGGAAAATAAATAAAGCTGCAAAATCTGGTGTAAGAAGTCTTTACACTGCAAAAAATATAAATCTAAATCTAAATATGTCATTTTTAAAATAAATAAGTGCATTTTTTCTTAAATTGAGGAGGTAAGTGAGACACTTTGCCGATAGAACAAGACAATTTACAGTTAAAAAAGAAAAGAAAAACCAAATCTGGTCAAATCTACATCCGGCTCTACACTTCCTGTTTGGTACCTTCCAGGCTTGTTTTGTTTGTCTGACCGCCATTGTGGAAAAATGTGAAGATGGAGCAGCTAGAAGAGCGACATGCACCAGAACGCCGGGACCCTTTTCCACCTGGATCCCCGCTCCTTTTGGCCCTCATGTCCCTCCTTTTTCGCACAAACTTGCCCCCACTTCCTCACGCATACTAGACCCGTATCTACATCCACAGCTAGTTCCTGATTGGTCGTCCCGTATTGTGGCGTGGAATATAACATAAGCACCACGCTCAAATATTGGGCATAAATCAAAAATATCTGCAAATATCAGCTCACTGTATACACACAGCTGCTGTACCTTAACCAGCCACTCATTTGGTCCCTAGCTGTCTCACAGTTAATTTAGAAGCCAATTAACCTAACGGTCATGTTTTTTGAGCTGTGGGAGGAAGCCGGTACCGCCTGAGAGAACCCAGGCCTGCACAAGGATAATATGCAAACCTATGCAGAAAGACCCTGATGATCACACTGCACAAAATGAAATCAAGATAAGTCATTTTCTTCTTAAAATAAGTGCATTTTTCTTCAACTAATGATTTAAGTGAGAAACTTTGCCAATGGAACAAGATATTTTACACTTAAAATAAGCAAAAACAATTGCTTTGTCTTATTTTAAGTGCATTTTATCTATATGCCTTATTTTAAGGTAAAAATACTAATTCCATTGGCAAATCATCTTATTTAACTGCTGCTCCAAATTAAGGGTAAATACCCTTAATTTAAGACATTTTTACTCATTTTGAGATCATTTTTGCAGTGCAGGAATCAAACCCAGAACCTTCTTGCTGCAAGGCGGCAGTGTTAGCCACTGCGTCACTGAGCTGCCCGACTTTATTCCTTTTTGTCATCCATCCATCTATTATCTAACACGTTTGTCCCAATTGGGGTCGAGAGGGGTGCTGGTGCCTATCTCCAGCTGGCGAGAGGCGGGGTCCACCCTGGACAGGTCGCCAGTCCATCGCTAGGCAACAGAGAGACAAACAGGACAAACAACCGTTCATGCACACACCTAAGGATAATTTAGAGAAGCCAATTAAGCTAACAGTCATGTTTTTGGACTGTGGGAGGAAGCCAAAGTACCAGGAGAGAACCCACACATGCTCAGGGAGAACATGCAAGAAAGACCCCGGGTCGGGAATCGAACCCAGAACCTTCTTCCTGCAAGGCGGCAGTGTTAGCCATGCGTCACTGAGCTGCCCGACTTTATTTCTTTTTTCATAATAAAAAAAAATACCTTAAAAAAAAAGTATTAGATAATTATTAAAACATTAATGGACCGTTTCTTTCTCCTTCTTCATAAACTCATTTTGCCATCTTGTGTGTTTTTACTTCCCTTCTTCTCACAGAAGCACACTCAGTCGGAGCCTGAGGGCGTACAGAAAAACTGCGACTAACCAGAAAGGTCTGAATGTAATCTCACTGCTGCGCTTGAACTCATTTATTTCTGTCCTGGGAAGACTAACCCACTTTGTCAATGTCACTTCCTGGAGGTACCGCATGTTTTAATGTGTGTACGAACCTGGACGTGGAATCGTACTGTAAATATGGAGAAAATGATTTCAGGTGAGGTTGTGTCTCCTTACCTCCATCAGTTACAGTTTGCATGGAACAAATCCATCATGGAAGGTCTGAATCCTCTCAATGCTTTTCTCATATCATCTTATTCCGATCGCTTGTTCTCCGCTGTCGCTGCATGTCACGGCGATCCTCTTCTCAGCTGTGACGACATGGCTGTTTAATGTCATCCTTTTTATAATCTGAAGGGTCCTGTTGGTAAAAACCCTTTTTTAAGCCTCCAATTATTAGAATTTTTTTTTTTTACATATAATGTTGCTGTTTGATCTTTTAATCTGCTATTATATACATTTTTCATTTCATGACCAATGCAATCTTCACTTTATTTTCTGGGGGAATATATGAAAGACCAAAATAAAGTATTTCATAATTTTAAAGTGGAAGAAAAACAATATAATCAAAGTTTAGATAAATAGAATTTGAAAAAGTGCGGTAAATATTTACTTTCATTCATCTTAGGTCAATATTTTGTAAATTCTGTAATTTAGAAACAGTTGCCCGTTATTTGCAAAGCAGCTCAGATGGAGTTTATCTTAACTGGAATTGTTAAGTCTTGCCACAGTTCTTTGATTGAACTTGTATCTCATGGTCCTGTTCATGAATGAAGGGCAATTGAAGCTTGTGTCATGACCTCAGCACTGATACCTTTTCTGATTACTCATTTCACATACCTGTTTAGCTCCGCCCACTTCTCATTACCCACTCACCTGATCTACCTACATTAGTCTCTGTTTAACCATCATTCAGACCAGTCATCAGTGCCAGATAATTTAGAGAAGTATTGTAGCGTTCCTGTTAATGGGTTACCTGATCATGACCTGTTCTGCCTCTCGACCTCTGAGGCTGCCTGATCAGTTTGCCTGACACGTCTTTGGACTCCTGCCTGATCTCTGCCTGGTTTTGTACAGACTGAAACCTTTTTCTGACCATTGAGTCTGCCTGCCCTCGTCCAGCCTGTCAGTCACACTCTGTTATGTACCTGGAACTGTGACCAGACTCCGTCTTGGATTCTCCTTCAGCACCTCATCGGATCTCTGACCTCCTGGCTCTGACATCCCACCACGTCTCCGACATCAGTTTTGGCTACAGCCTCTAGATCATCCTGCCTATATTTGTCTGCTCGGTTCTGATCTCCTGCTTGTCCTGCGACCACCGATACATCAACGTCTGGGACTCTCTGTGCGGCGACCGCAGCGCCACGTTGGTAGACGAACCGGCTGGAACCATCGCTGGATTTGGACTGAACTATAAGACCAGAGGTTCCTGCCTTAGATGGTGATGCCGCTTACTCCAACCCTGTTGTCAAGAAACGTTCTGAGAAATCAAACCGTTTGTCCACCTTGAGTTCTGAGCTTGACAGCTGGAGATCGATAGATGGATCAGTGCAGCTGCATCTACAGTGCAGACACTGCACTGTCCTGTGGTAGTCCATCCATCCTTTTTCCATTACGCTTATCCCAAGTGGGGTCGAAATGGGTGTTGGTGCCTTGGTGGTAGTCAGAAAACTGAATAAAATGGCAATGCTCTTAATTCACCGGTCAGTCTACGGTCCTACCCTCGCCTAGGAGATCCTGGATACAAGCGGTTGAAATCAGCATTTTCCGCTGGATGGCTTGGTGCTATCTTAGAACAGAGATGGGGACTCAAGTTTGGGACGTGTAATTCAGTAGCACTTAAGTTGTATATTTAATGACCTCTGACTCGACTTAGACTTGTATTTGAACGACTTCAGACTTGACTGGGACTCGCGATTTCAGACTTGTGAACTATCTTTTATTTTTAAATGTTTTTTGTTTTACTACTTTGATTGTCTGGTCGCCACTCGGCTTCTTTTCTTAGCCGCACACAGTAGAAGCAGAATAAAAGCAGAGGGGCTTTCCTGCTGTGATGTAATAACACTATGTGACGCAGCTTCTAAAGAAAAAAATCTACGTTCTTGGTCCACCATATGTAATTTTTTTTCCGCCACCTGAAAAACCACTTGGAAAGGTTCTTCACTGTGTAATCGGTTAGCTTTTTATACTTTGATGCACAGGCGTAACTTTTTGAAGGACTGGTGTGGACATCATTGGCAAGCTTTTAAATTCATACATGGTATTTTGGGCTTAAGACTAAAACTATTTCAAGAGAGCACTTTTTTTGTCCACAGGGGAAAAGACCAGGTGCTCTAGCTCCACCTAGTGTCTAACTGTGCACCACCCTGATCTATACTACTTTTTCCTTTTTAATGACATAATAACTGTCATGATTTAATTAAAGGTCTGACCCAAAATGCAGAAGACCAAACAGAGAGACCAGGGAAAAGTTTAACAGGTTTATTAGAATAATGACATGAGTCCAATGCTGCTCTGAACACTGCTGAACCGGAACTGAAAGGTGAGGGGACTGCGGTTAGTTCAGGCTCAGTGGGAAATTAGATTCTTTGGCTTGAAGAGGAGGAATAGGTTACAGACTCACGTTTCCAACAAAAGGTGTCCTTTATAGAATCCAGTCTGTGTGGGATGTTCCAGTGATTGTCTTGTTTGATGATGGGCGGACAGGGTTTACTCGGAGCTTCGCGGTTGTTCCTTGAGTGAATTGAAAAGCTGACAGCCACTCAAGGTTCCTGCGGTACTTGCTTGAGCAGTGCGTATGGAGATGAATCCCTTTCCGCCAGTGTGAAGCTCAAAACGATCTCTTGGGGAACATAATCCCAAACATCCTGTTTGAACCCCCACTCCAGTTTAAAGCTCAGTTGGTCCTTCCAGGGGGAGAAGGTCTGAAAACTCCAGTTTGCAGGATGACTTCCCAAAACTGGCAAACACTCTGGCATACAGGTAGTGGCAGTCAGCAGCTTAAGAAAACTCCACAGGTAATGAGGCAACAAGCTACAGGTGTGCAGGGAGACCCAATGAGGACAGGGCACCACCTGGTGGAGGAAAAAAGGAAACACAGAAACAACCCACAAAAACTGGATTCCTGAAAATAACAAGCTTTCAAAATGGCATTATAAGTGATAAACAATCAAAAACTAGGAAATTTAGATATTTGTTGTGCAAAGGAAATGACAAATTGTGCCAAATACTGACATCAAATATAAAGTGGTATCCGTATCCTATGCCTAAAGAACTGGTGCATATTCTGATAGAATCATGGAGAAATGACAGATTGTGTGATCGGTTAAAGATTATTCTGGCCAATGACCCATGAGAACAGTTGCATTATATTAAATAATGTGATTAAAAGCTTCTATGATTTCCGTAACATATCAGTTTTCACTAACCGTTCTAACAGCATTTCACAAAAAGGACGATTGACGGCGTGTAAATTTGAGGCACAGAGGAAGATTACAGACATGCTAAAAGCTACAAACAATTAGAAATACAGTGTGGAAAAACAGGAAGCAGTCAGGTTCCTGTCTGTCCCTGCAGAGCACCGAGTTTAACTCGATGAAGTGCATTATTATTATTATTATTATTGATCTGGTTAATGTTATTACAGATGAGTTATGCACAAGATATTTACAGCTGCCGGCTGTTTAATCCTTCATGCTTCTGGCCTTTACATTACGATGCTGAATGATCAGTGCAAAAAGTCAGTAATTAATTAAAAGCAGCTTAGTTTCCAGCAGTTGCACCTTTGGAAAGACGGCAAAGAATCTTTCCCTTCCATGATATAGAAGATAAAGTTACACACATGATCTTAACTATGCTGGGAATTTTTCCATCTATCCTTAGGGACTAATAACTGTGATTTTGCTGTGAATCTGCCTGTGTTTTTCAGAATAAAGGTCTTCTTACCTATTTTATATTTCGTTTGCTTTATCTCTTAACAAAGGGTTTGTCATCTGTGGGATGATTAGAGCGTCAAATTTTTTGGTACAACCTAAACCAAGAGGAACTAATTAAAAATTAGCGGGATCCGAATAAAGAAAATCAACAACCAGTATAGGTCCGGAGAGATTTTTAATTTTAATCCATCACTTTAAACTGAATTTAACACTGAAGTAAAAAGGGGTGTTTATGCCTCCATGTTATACGTGACTTTTTAAATAATAATAATAAAAAAGAATAGAACAATCGTTCAGTTTGTTATATAGAAAACATCCTGATTCACATATTTTATTAAACATCTGATCTTTTTTTTTGCTTTTCATTCATTTTGAGCCTGGATCCAGATTTATTTTTGATTCTGTTCATGGTG
>JAGKQL010004539.1:0-13954 GCA_018398635.1 Cyprinodon brontotheroides
TAACATTTATAATCCTTCGAGTTAGAGAAAACATGTTGATGAAATTTAAAGGTTACTTTAGGCTCAACCAATTGCTGTAAATAATTTCCTAATAGTTTAAACCTAAAAATTTTAATTAGGTGAATACAAAGAAATCAAACTCACTAGTTTAAGATTTTAGACTTTTTTTCAGTGTAAACATAATAAAAAAGCCTTTAAAAACGTACATAAATAGTGGATTTAAAGCCTTTTTTCACCGGCTGTATGGAAAAGATTACATTCATCTTTGCTCCTCTCATTGCTTTTGTCCTCCAGGTGACATCCATTTCTGATACATTCCTGAACGCGTGGAGCGCCTCCTGTAGCTAAAATGAACTATTGCATGACAGTGAGCGTCCTCCAGCTCTGTTTCACTGCTGTTATGATTTAGTGGCGGCAGGAATCAGCCAATCTTAGAACTGCAGGCTGAGTTATGGGCAGCAGACAGCTCGCAGTGTAGTGTGTCGGCTGCAAATCGATGAGAACATCTAAATATAAACTTGTCTCAAGTAACGCTGAGCAAATCTTTTATTTTTTAATAAGAATCTCAGCACTGGTTGCCAGCGTCCACAGAAAGGTGTGTGACGCTGCTGAGAAGACGATGAGTGTTGATGATGTTCCTGCCCTGCAGATCTTTGACTGAGTCATCATTCATGACATGGAGATAAAGGGGATCTCCTTCCATCGCCACTCTCACACAGACATCAACACAAACACCCCCCCACACCCCCACTCCAATACGCACACACAAAGACAGTGGGAGTTAGAGCTGAGGATGATGTCACAGTCAAACAAGATGGGTTCAGATAATTTGGTGTTTGTTTACAGTAGAGATAATTTGACATCTTTGTATTTATAACTATCAACTCATCAACAAATATTAATGCAAGAAAAAAAAATCTAAAAAAGGGGAAGAAAGTAATGTAAAGGTTGGAAGAGGACAACGATGGACAACACTGTGAGGAAAAAAGCCTCAGAGCTGAATCTTCAGACTCTTTTTCTGCTTAATGGAGCCTAGGCAGAAGTCCGCCTCTCACACAGGCCAATCAGCTTCAAACCACACCTCCACTAAAGCCAATCAGCATCCAGAGTTCATCTTAAAAGTGTCTCTGTCATGGTTTTATCAAGAGCTCGGACCCACATGCAGAGAAACCAATTCAGAGAGACCAGGGGAAAGGTTTAACAGGTTTATTGAAGAGATAATGCTGAATCAAGTGTTGCTCTGAACATTGCTCTTTCATGTTTGGTTTCAGGTTTCTAACCCACATGCAGAACACTCATCAGACAGGGAAAAAATTCAAAGGTTTATTGAATAAACACTGTACAGAACATAAACAGTTCCAGGGGATAATCAGATCCAGGACTGGTCACGACTGGGTTCACTGCAGAGGGGGTCAGAGGAGTTAGCAGATGTCCAGGTAATTTGCAGGATGTGAGTGAGCAGGTCTGTACCTGTTCTGGAGTTTGAGCAGAGCGGCAGAGGGGGGGAACCAGGAGGGTCCAGAGGCTGTCGGCAGGCTGAGGGCTTGGCGGAGGCAGAGCTTGGTTAGAGTGCTTGCAGATCTCAGATTTGAGTTTCCTTTCCAGATTCTTCAGAGAGCAGGCAGGCGGGTCTTTGACAGGTTTGATTCTTCAGGGTTCTTCAGAGATCAGACAGACAGATTTCCAACAGAGAAACTCTTCAGGGTTTCTGGTTTCAGACAGATTCAACCAAGGGAAGCAGAGAAGACAAAACAGATTAGGTTCAGGTTCAGGTTTTCTGGGAGTCAGAGATTCAGACAGGCAGGTTGGCTCAGGCTTGCTAACCATAACTGGCAAACACTCTGGCACTGGAGTGATGTCCTCTGCCTCCTTATATACAGATCCCCTGATGAGCAGATGAGCAACAGGTGGTAGCAGGTGAGCACAAGCCCTCAGGAAGGGATCGTTGGCGCCCTCCAGTGGGCAAGCCTCTGGATCCCAACAGACAGCAGAAACCCTCAGAAAGGGATCCTCGGCGCCCTCTGGTGGGCAAACCTCCAGATCCCAACATGCTCAACCGGAACTGAGAAGTGTGGGGGAAGACACAGTGGTTAGTTCAGGCTCAGTAGGAAATGTGGTTCTTGAACTTGAAGAGGAGAATTTGGTTCCTGACTCACGTTTCCAGAGAAGTTGTTGAATCTTAGACTCCAGTCTGTGTGCGGTAGTTCCAGTGTTTGTCTGACTGATTAGGTGGAGGGCGGACAGGGTTTACCCAAAAATGTGGTTGTTTGTAGGTGAATGGAGAAGCTGACTGCCACTCAGATTTTCCTGCTGTACTTGAGCGGGTTGTAGTGGAGATGAATCCCTTGCTCAGTGTAGGAGCTCAAAACAATCTCTTGAGGGAAGTGGATTCAAAACAAGATTAAGATTCAGGTTGTCAAGAACTCAGTTTGACTCAGCAAAAACTCAGCTTGGCTAGCATACCCAAAGCTTGGCAGCGCACTCTGGCGTCAAGGTTGGTGGCAGTCAGCAACTTAAGAACGCTCTGTTAACAAGGAAACCATTAGCATGTGTGTGAGGAGGCGGACCACAACCAGGCGCCTCCTGGTGGAGGAAGGGAGACAAACACAGAAACACAAACACACAGACAGGGAATCCTGACAGTCTCCAAATCTACATCTCAGTCTGCTAACCAAAGCAAAGGAATTGGTTGCACTACGTCTGAATTCTATTCAGATGACCCCGTTTCAACCCACCTCCATCCCCTCCTCCACCAAGCGTAGCTAAAGCTTCATCAAAGCATCATTCCTCCCGGCCTCTTACATCGTTACCTGTCTCATCTAAACCAGTCCGGCAGAAGTTTGCCATGTTGAGCCTGTTTCTGCCAGAGGTTCCTTCCCAAAGGGGAGTTTTTCTCTCCACTGTCGCTTCATGCTTGCTCATCATGGACAGGTTCATGCAAACTGTGTTATCCAAGCTGGGCCTCTATCTTCAGGTCCCGTAGTCAAGCACTAGTTCAACTCACGCAGTCCACTGGATCTCTCCAACCAGCAGTCTACAGACTGACCAACTTCATCGTCTCCCCTCTACCTCGAGTTTCAGGCCTGGGGGGGAAACATCCCTGTGCTTTACATCTGTTCATGCAGATCAAGGCAAAATACAGTGCTAATGTTTCCAAAACATTGTCAATAAGTGTTTGTGAATTTTTCCAGATTTAAAAATGTTTATATAATACATGAAAAACATAATTAACAAAAGTTCAGCAAAATAAGGTCAACAGACAACATTGACAAGGTAAAGGAAGGCTTTTTTTAATTCCTTCAACAGGCTACGTATTTTTATATTTCTTTTTTAAAATGAATCAGTGATATGAACTAAATTAGAATATCCATACTATTTTTGTGATGACAAAAATGCAAGCAAGAAAATAAACAAATAAATAAATAGATAAATAAATAAATAAAATAATTAATTAGTATTGTTAAGGAAGAAAATATTCTAAAATAGTTAACTTTGGAAAAAGGGTTGGCTTTTCTCTCTTCCTTTCCCAGATGCGCTTCGGCCGAGCTGGTAGCTAAGGAGAAGGAAAACCAGCAATGCGTGTTGAAATCACAGAATTACAGAGTTTAATCCAATATAAGACAATGCATAAAAAACCTAGAAGTAGGGCAATGCACAGACCTACACCAGAAACTGCAGAACAACGGAGTCATACATTCTATTACCTGACATAAATGGAGAGAAGGAAAGCAGGCAAAGACGTACAAAGACATCTTTGGAGAGTTGCAAGAGCAAAAATCTGATTTGTTACTTCTATGTGTAAAGAAAGCTTTATCTCTCTTGTATTTAATTTATTCAAAATAAGGCTGGCTTTTGGCTCCTCCAGCCAGGGGAGCTATCCCTGAAGACACTCAGGAAAAGGCTTAGAGCTTCCCCCTAATTTCACGGCAGAACATCTGCCAGGAATTCCTAAGGTCTTCTGGCTAAAGAAAACATGAGATAAGACCCCTCACAGAGATAGCTGTTGTTGGAATGCGGAGGGCCTCTTTGCCACTCAAGATTCTTAAAACAAACTTAAATTCAGTAATTTGGTTCAAGGAAAGGTTATCTTCACAAACTTACGATTTGCAAGGATTAAGAAATATGTTCAAAATGAGTGTTCAACATACCTTTTACACATTGCATACATAAGATTAACTGTATTAAAAACTAAAAATAATAATTTTTCTTTAAGCAGTGTACGCTAGCGAGGCAGGGAAAGCCAGTCCCTCCGTGGTAACCCCAACCTGCTGGTGGGGCGTGCCTTGAAGGCACACACCTCACCAGGAGGCGCCCAGGAGGCATCCTAACCAGATGCCTGAGCCACCTCAACTGGCTCCTCTCGATTGGAGGAGCAGCTGCTCTACTCTGAGTCCTTCCTCGACGACTGAGCTCCTCCCCCTATCTAAGGAGAGCCCAGACACACTACGAGGAGAAAACTAATTTCCAAAGCTCATGACTCATAGATGAGGGGTTGGAACGTAGATCGACTGGTAAATCAAGAGCTTTGCTTTTTGGCTTAGCTCTCTTAGAAAACACCACAGACCGGTACAGAGCATGCTTCACAGCAGACGCCGCACCAATCAGGTCTATCGATCTCCCGCTCCATCTTCCCTCATTCGTGAACAAGACCCCAAGATACTTAAACTCCTCCACTATATTCAGTACATAATCCCCAACCCCGAGAAGGCACTCTACCCTTTTCTACCAGATTTGGAGGCACTGATTCTCATCCCGGCCGCTATACACTTGCCTGCAAAATGCTCCAGTTAGAGCTGTAGATCACGCCCTGATGAAGCCAATAGAACCACATCATCTGCAAATAACAGAGACCTGAGAGTTTTCTGTCTACAGAACCCGGCTGATCGAATTAACTCCGTTCAATTCAATTCCGTTTTGGCCTACAGCAAAGCCAAATGACAAATCATATCTCAAAAGGAACCTTCCAGTTCACTAGATCATCCAGTCCAGATTGATTCAAAGTTTTCTATCTAAGAAAAACCAGCTGATTACATCAACTCATTGGCTCTTCAGCAATCCCTCACACTAAGCATACTTGTAGCGACAGTGGAGAGGTGGAAAACTCCCTTTGAAAGGGAAGAAACACTCCAGCAGAACCAGCCTCCAGGCTGTGTGAGCGGCCATCTGCTGAGGCCCACTGGGAGTTCAAGGAGACAGAAGCATTAAGACATTAACTTTGCAGGGTTTGCTCCTCCTAGATGAGCATGTAGCAACAATAGACATTCACCTGCACTCAAACATCAAAGCAGTTTAATAGATATATCCTGTAGATATAAAAACATGAATATTTTTTTATTTTCCAATTATGAATTTGAAAATGAAAGAAGTTATTGTTTTTGGACCAGAGTCTGCAAAATAAACTCCTTAAATCAGTATTTGTATCAGATAATAGTTTAGAATAGAATAGAACACAATTGAATACAATTGGATAGATAATGTCAGGATTTGGTTGTGGTTTTAGGAACCGAATGCAGAGGCAGAGGTGAGTTTCTTGTTGATTTAATGAAATGTTAACAAAACACAGAGGCATAAATCCAAAAATCTATCATGGAAAAAGTAAAACAAACCAGAAACCATGGAGACTTCAGGAGAAAACTATCATGATGAGGAAGACACTCTGAGATGGAGTTGGAGGAAGTTTGAAGCGAGGAACCAGCACTGAGGGAACTGCACAGGAAGAGTATTTATGGGAGAAGTGAAAAAAGAGAGGGACTAAAAAAAGAGCAGATTGGGAGCAGGTGTGAACAGAGCAGACAAGAAAGGAGCTAGAGGGAAAAAGGAGAACACAAGAGGGCAACAAATAAAACACTGAAAACTGAAATATAACCAGAAAACGCAACAAAACGGCAAATAAGAATCGAAACCACATAAAACTAGAAAACTAGAAAACATGGAGCAAAGAAAAACTGAATACTCATAATAAAACATAACAGAACCAAGACTGTGACAGATAATCCCTTTATTGTCCCACAATAGGGAAATAGTGGTGTCACAGCAGCAAAAGTGTTCACACAAATGTAGACTTTAAATAGTGTATAGAAATAACTGAATAAGTGACAAAGTTTTGTGCTATACAACGTTTTTACACATATAAATACTGCGCACTCATCTGGAGAATAAATAAACAATATACAGCTGTGGACATTTTACAGTGATGGGTATGGGAAAATAGCAGCAATTTATTTAACTGACTAAGGTAGAAACTGAGCAGAATCATCATGAATGGAAGAACTGGTTGAGGTTGCTGGGAACAGTGGTGGTTCTAGAGTCTTCCAGCTGCTGGGAGGAAGGATCTGTGATAACGCTCCCTGGTGCATTTAAGGTCGCAGCAGTCTTTCACTGAAGGAGAGCTGTCCAGTTCAGCACCGGGCTGAACCAGCATGGGAAGGGGAGACATTATCCAACAGAGATGCTCTATTTAGTTAGGAACTAAACTAACACTGGATAATTTAATTTAAAAAATCCTTGGTGTTTTTTAATCAGGATATGTCTTTTAAATGTTTAAACAATGCCTTGAATTTCTTCCTTTGGCCTCATTGATTTAGCCAAAATTAGAAATATCAGCCTTCACGCTACATCATGTTTGTATTCTTGTTGGATGTTTTCTCCCCTCTTCGCTTCACTTGCATTCTTAACTATTAACTTATCTTTTAGCAAATGCTACAAAGAGGTTGGAAACAAATTTAAAACAGTGACTCTCATTAACTCTGTTTTTTGATTAAACTACTTGCTTGAGGATTTCTCCATGCTATTTTAATTCTATTTGAGAGAATGATCATTTGACATCAGCTAATCTGCACAAGGTGAATCCCTTTTTAGCAGATTAGGGTATATAGTCCTTATGGAAATAATGATCCAAAATTCTAATCAATGTGGAGGTAAAGGCTTGGTATGGAAAGGAGACGACTGATTCCAAACAGTGACATTTGCAATGGATGAAAAAAAAATAATTTTAACCAATCTGTCTTTATCTTTTAATTGAAGTTTCTTGTGATATCATGTGTTGTGAATTGTTGTTTTATTTTATTTAGATAACAAACCATTCATTTAAATTGTATAACTAATTTAGTTTTTAGCAAATGTTTCTTTCATTGTTAAAAACTAACTGGCTTTTGGTCCACTGGCTGCTTATACATCTCCTATAGAAGACAGAAAAAAGTGTCTATGGCTTGGATCCAAATTGCTTTGCTTCTGTGTCTACCTGGAGCTCTTCTTTAGGCTGAGAATAGCATTGACTTGCCCTGTGTTACGCACAGATATGCCAGCTGTCTAAACCGCGCGGGTCATGCGACAT
Source organism: Cyprinodon brontotheroides (assembly GCA_018398635.1). NCBI lineage: Eukaryota > Metazoa > Chordata > Actinopteri > Cyprinodontiformes > Cyprinodontidae > Cyprinodon > Cyprinodon brontotheroides. Next base: position 7,334 of record JAGKQL010004539.1, read on the forward strand.
TTCGCAGGCGGTGACTCTCTATTCTACTCCTCGTTTGCATTTTGCCTTTCTGTCGGTCCATCCCAGATATGCCATCGCATTGCTGCAAGAGAGCGACCAGAAGGAAGAATCTTAAATCAACTGGAATTTCAATTATCATGACATGTCGGCGCGGGCATTGCCTTGTTCTGCTAGTGTTCTTTGCCATGCTAATACAGCATCAGTCGATGGGCAGGAGAAGGGCCGGTGGGGATGGAGTAGTTGTTGTTGGTGGAGGGGATGGGCCCTCGGAGGGGACTTGGGGAATGAGCCAATGACACATTGATGGATCTAACTCCTGCTGCGCATAATCATTCTCCTGGCCACTGGAGGACTGAGAGAGAATCATGCTGAGGAGAAGACAGGCGAAGGGAAGGAGAGGATAGAACAGGGGCAGAGGTGGCATTAAATAGTGAAAGCTGTACTGTGGTAGAGCCAGAACATTCTGAGACAGATAAAAAATAATAAAAACATAAAGATAACAAGTTGTAAAGTGTTGGGATGGGCAGGGAAGGTATGGAACTGAAAGAGGGGCTGCAACCCAGTCAAACTCTCACAGACTGGGTTCTAAAGAAGAGCAAGGAGAGCTGAGGATGCCACAGTTCAGACCTGCAACAGCAGCATGCATGTTAACATGCTCCACTACTTCCCTCCTACACCTGTTCCTTCACTCCCTTTACTCTAAACTGGCCACTGCCAGGTCATCATTTCTCCATTATTTAAGTTCCAGGCAGATTATAGTCCATTAGGGCTCATCACTGCGTATCAGTGTCTGAAACAACCAATTGAGCAGGAGAAAGCAGGAACAGAAATGCAGATGATGTTATCAGGAACCATTCCTGTATTTTGTCTTCTTCTTGCAATGGTTTTCCAAAAAAATAGACAAAACAATCATTGGATTGACTTTTAAAAAATCTAAATTATTGTCTGCTGAAATATTAAATTCAACCAGCATATTAAGGTTTAAATATCATCTCTAGTTGACTTTTTGTTTTGTTCAAACCGTTTATCAAGGCAACAAAGTCAAATACTAGTCAATTATATAGGACTATATTTATCTTTCTCAACGTTGATTGTTTTTATTAGGGTGTGATCCAGCGGCAGTTGGTGGATTTTCCTCCAGGGGGCGCTATAACTTCTAAATAGACGTTTACCAAAAACCAATCAAATGTTTACTAGGTATACGCTTCCGAGTATGAGCGTTTTATGAATGCCAACGATACAAGCAAAAACATTTAAATTGGCCATTTAAATCAGTCCTAGATGTCTTTATCCATGCTGGTTCAGATCCTGACATTTGAAAAAGGAGGCAGGGAAAGCAGGATAAAGCCTTAGCCTCACTGCATGCAGTTAGCCTAGCCTTGTTGCTATATGATTCTAGAAACCTGTCAATCAGTCACGCTTTCTCGCGGGCGACTGTGACGTCAGCGCTGTGGAGGGAAGTAAAGCTGCTTTCAAATACGGGTGCAGGAGAGCTGCTCCCCAGGATGCTCCTAGCTTTAGCATTGAAGAGGAGCTGCTGAGCATGGACAACTTCAAACAGAGTCTATGGAGAAGATTTATGGAAATCAGACATCCCAAGTCTTTCGGAAGATCCGGGAATCTCCCTGATATAGATAGTTGTTCAAGGATGTGAGTAAATATCCTGGATTTTAGACTATGCGAGGTGGAGTTTTTTTTTTATGCGAGTGAGCGTGCAGGCTGTATAATAATTCGTGCATAATGTGCGGTTTAGAACTACTTCCATTGCGCAGACGACAAGAAAGCGCAGATTGTGAGGAGGAGGTTGCTGGTGAAACCTGTGCAGAGTATCTGTCCAAAGCGATGCTCTGTTTAACCAGCGTTCCAGGCGACTGGTTGTCAGAGAGCTGATTGGAACAACAAGTTTCTCTGGTTACTCTCTGGCAGTCACCTGAGTTACCACTCAAAGCTGTGCGGCTCCTGGGAAGCGTCAAGAGAGTGAATCCTAGGTAACAAAATATAGGACTAATATTACAGCAGAATATACTGAAGTATATATCCGCGTCTAGTGAGGTGAGGAACAGTGGACTAGATCTAAATGTACCAGAGGGGCCAGGGAGAGGGCCAGCGTGTTTTCATGGGGGCCCAGAAAAGCATGTGAAATAAAAAACAGGACAAAGGGATTTCATGAATATGTTAAGAGAGATGCATGAAGTGAAAATAAAAATTATATTTCTTATGAAATAAGAAATATAATGGGTATATTGACCTCATAAGAAATTATATTACTTATGAGGTCAATATACATTTATAATTTAGGAATTTTACATATTTTTGTCTTAATTTAAGTTAAAACTACAGTTTTCTGTAAATTTTAAATTAGAATTTAAGGAAAACTGTTAAATTCATCTATAAAAATTAGAGCTTTTTTATATTTGTTGTAAAAACAAACATTTACCAGATGAAAACTGGGATCCTATCTGGTATGCCACTGATAGCTATCACCTTGATTGTTGTTAGATAATTAGAAAAACAGAATTTGTAAAGAAAAATAATGAAATAGATCCAAAGGACCTATCAGTAACCGTGTCTGTTCCAGCTATGCTATGCACTGCTCCATAAATTGGGAAATGCTGTAGCAGGTCGCTTCAGAGCAAAAAAAAATACAGCTTTTGTCCAATGGAGGGAGCCAAACTTGACCAAAACTGAAAGTTCTTTAATACTTATTTGACAGAATATAACAGGACTCCAAAAAAAAAACAAAAAACAAAAAGAAAACTGATGAGTCAAACTATATATCCAAAAATGATCAGCAAAATTCCTCTAGTTACATTCAGAAAACGAGGAATTGAAGGTTTTTGGAAACAATAATTTAGAATGAAAGAAAAAGAGATCCTCCAAGGTCCTGCATACTGGTCCAAATCCCCAGAGCCAGTTTAAGTGCCTGCCTCTGACTGCCACCCAGTCTGCTCTGCACTGGTCCCTTATGGTTCCCCCTAAAGATGGTGGGCCCATTGGGTGATGGACTCATTGGGTTGCTCCTTCAGGCTGGTTCCAACCACCAGGCGCTCACCAACGAACCCCAACCTCAGGTCTGGCTCCAGGGTGTGATGTTCGCACTGCCATACCGGGCGATGTCACCTGAATTGATTTCTTGGTCTTCATAAGGACTTCAGTTCAGCTTTCAAGCACCATCATCCCACAGCATCTGATGGGCAAACTGGAACAGCTGAGCTTCAATACACACCCCTCTACTGACTGGCTGCTAGACTTTACCACCTCACCAACAGACCTCAGTCCAGTCCGGGTCGGACCAGAACACCTCTGATGTCATCAGTCTAAGCCCCTCCCCTCGGGGCTCGCGTCCTGGGGAGCCCCTACCGTTCACCCTGATGGCGGCACGCGACTAAGGTCCCAGGTTCCTGCGCCGTCGATCACATGGTGAAGTTTGCGACGACACACACCCGTTGGTGGGCGCTCATCAGAAGCGACCAGCATTTGGGACTACAGAGAGGTGGAGCAGCTGGTGGGAGCAGAGATAATAACCCGGCTCCTGAGAGGTGGAAGACCAAGGGAGGTTCTGGCAAAGTTTGGAAGAAAGCCAACTAACCGGCTCCCACTGCTCATCACTGACTCAGGCTGGTCGGCAACACCATTCATCCAACACCCTCACAGAGGCTTAAAGTTCAGGTGTGCATCTGTACAAAGACCAAGAGATACTGCAGCTCTGCCCACTCCCACCGCACTAGCCTTGTTGTGCTGCTTGCAACACTCCTGCTCGTCCCACTCTGTAAGTACCATAAAACTACACCCACCCTTCATTTGCACCTTGTTTTTGTTCTCCCACACTGTTCACATTTGATCACTGCGGCACTTTAAGAAATGGAAATGTCATGGGAGTTGTAAAAAAATAAATTTCATTTTGACCTTTACACCATAAAAGTTCTCTAAGTCTTAGTCTTTTAACCCGCGGCTCTGCTGTCTGACCCGTCACCCAGAGCCTGTTTGCCTTGGGAAGCCATACAAGGGGCATGGAACTCCGGCAACAACATCGCATCTGGGATCATCCGGACACTGAAATCCCTCCACAAGCAAAGCGGTTTAAGGAAGGGGTATAAAGCACTGAATTACACTAAAAGGCGTGGATGTTAGTGATTAATCAAATATAAACCTGTACAATAAACATGTTATTTCATCTGTCTACTGATTGTTACATACCTAACCGGGAAAATTATTGAAATCCTTCCTGAGATGTATTATATCTAGTGTCCAGCTGCATAATGTTTTAAGGCATTCAAGGGTGCAATTCTGCCTCTCCCATTTTATATGGAAGATCGTCGATACTAATTTAAAGCTGCCAATAACATAGCACAATGTGCTTAATTATGCTTTTTTTTTCTGTAGTGTTCTCTTTCTCCATTGCATTTTTAGACAAGCAGTCATTTGCAAGATGAAGTCCAGCAAATAAACTCTAAAATCACGGTCAACAAAATGAATGTTCAATGTTAGGTAAAAGCCATCAGTCAAGGCTGTTGCATTTTAAGTGCTGGATAAATCTATTGATACTTTAATTGAAAGGATGATTCAATCATTTTCAGGCTGAAATGTAATTTTCTGTGTTTGCTACTGCAGTGATTAATGGTGTCCGCCACTGCTTTGCTGTGCTGCGTGATTTACCTCCAGCTTGTCTCCAGCGCTGTTCTTCATGGCACAGCCAGAGAGAAAACCCGACTTCCAAACACTGGACACTACAAGTAATTAAAACATGCTTATTTACGGACATCCATACTGTAAAGGCTGCCTTATTGTCTCTCAAAATGGTTTGATCTCCTCCTCCAAGGTTTCCTGACAGAATCAGGTATTCAACAAACTTTTTTATGAATACCACATCTGAATGTACGTGACAGGATTAAAGAGATGATGTTTGGCCATCTCTTTGTTGTCAGGGATTTTTTTTTCTCTCAAACATAGCTTTTAACAAGGTTATTGTAGGGAGGGATTGCTTTAATGTCAATCACAGTGCAAGTGAATGTCTACCATCTACATGTTCTTTCAGGAGAAACAAAATCTGCAAAGTCCATGAGTCGATGCAATCACTTGGTTTTCCTTAGATAGAAAATGTTGAACCAATCAGACTGGAGGATCTGCTTGAATTGTCTCTGTAATGTGCCTTTAGATGACATGTGTTGTGAAATAGTGCTGTAGATAATTTGAATTGAATTGAAATTATTATCTAATGAAGGTTTTCTGCTGAAGAATAGGTTTCTTTCATCTGTTGTTTCATTGACCACTCAGGTCATCATCTGGTATCGGTTTTATTACTTCTCTTAAGTTTAGGGATTGTGGATCCAAAGCCTTTTTCTTTAAAAAGCTGTTGTTACATAACCTCCACGTTCCCGTTTTAGAGACTGGAATTAATCTTGTCACAGCCGCAGAACGTTGGACCCAGAATTCCAGCAGACAGATCAGAATCAGAAACCAGCGTTTGTTAAAAGCATGCGGCTGCTCGTCAGCTGGGGCCTTCTCGCTGGATACTCTGTAGAAATGGAGACTCAGGTCAGTGACTTCAGAACTCAGACAGGGAACGACAATGAGCATGAAAGTCATCAACCTGGCAAAGTTCAGTCTGAGCCCAGAAGAAGGAGTGAAGTCCGGAGGAGTGGCTATTCTATAGCTTGTGACGGAGCCGATTCCAGGGATCCAGGAGAGAAATGGAGCAGCAACCAGCAACAGCCAGAGAATGCAGAACAACAGAAGGATCCAGAGGGAAATATTCCAAGCTGGAGTTAGAAGACAGGTTCAAGGTCAACAACAGGCAGTATCCAGGTAATAGTCTGAAAACACAGAGCAGAAGAGGGGCAACCATAAGTCAGAAGACGGGGGGCAGAAAAAGGTCAGGATCAGGCATAGAAAACACAACAGAGGACGCTACAATAATCTCACACTAGGCTTGAATAATCTGGCACTGATGGCAGGAAAACAGGCAGCTTAAATAGCAGCTGGAAACAGGTGGATCAGATGAAAGGTAATGAACAACCGGGCAGAGTAGACTGGTGAATGGAACGAGCAATTAAACCAGGCATCGGCACCAAGATCATTACAAATCTATTCTGCGTAAAGAACAGTGATTTTCAGTTTCAGAACTGATATTAATCAGCTAACTCTACTCTGAGTTAAGTTAGCCCAGATTTCAGGGTAAACACAGGTGAATAAGAAGCTCAATAGAACATAGAGAACATTATCTACTGTAGCTATGGAAGGAAATAAGGAGCCTCAAAGCATTCATTACTGTCAAATAGAACTTGAAATATTAAGGACCCTATATGGAGATTACCAAAAAATATATCAAACAAAAAAAAAAATACTCCTAAATAAAAAAATAAGGTGGTTAAGGACCAGTTAATACATTAAAAATCTTATTTTTATCCTATACATTACACTTATTTAACATAAAAGAAATCCCTATACCAAAAGTAGAAGGAAAACATCTCGAAGGAACTGTGATCATTCAGATGAACATCTGAGTTGCATGGTAGTAAACACTACATACCTGCAGAGATGGCAAAAGTACTCACTTTCCGTACTTGAGTAAAAGTACAGATACCTGTGTTAAAAATACTCTGGTAAAAGTGGAAGTACTGA
>JAGKQL010004540.1:0-14098 GCA_018398635.1 Cyprinodon brontotheroides
GAATTCTAAGATTAAAGTCAGAATTCTGAGATTAAAGTCAGAATTCTGAGAAAAAAGTCAGAATTCTAAGATTAAAGTCAGAATTCTGAGAAAAAAGTCAGAATTCTGAGATTAAAGTCAAAATTCTGAGATTAAAGTCAGAATTCTGAGAAAAAGTCAGAATTCTGTGATTAAAGTCAGAATTCTGAGAAAAAAGTCAGAATTCTGAGATTAAAGTCAGAATTCTAAGAAAAAAGTCAGAATTCTAAGATTAAAGTCAGAATTCTGATAAAAAAGTCTGAATTCTGAGATTAAAGTCTGAATTCTGAGATTAAAGTCAGAATTCTGTGATTAAAGTCAGAATTCTGAGAAAAAAGTCAGAATTCTGAGATTAAAGTCAGAATTCTAAGATTAAAGTCAGAATTCTTAGATTAAAGTCAGAATTCTGAGAAAAAAGTCAGAATTCTAAGATTAAAGTCAGAATTCTGATAAAAAAGTCTGAATTCTGAGATTAAAGTCTGAATTCTGAGAAAAAAAGTCAGAAAAGCCATAAAAATGTAAAAATCAGTTAAACTTTTTTTTCAGTGGCCCAAATCCTTCCATTGCAATAAAAGGCAGGATGAGTGCAAGACACTGATGTGTGATGCTACCTGTGTAGATGAAGCGTCCAGGTGTGCTTTTGCAGAACTGCTTGATTTGTAGGGACAGCGTGACTTCCACCACCCCTGGGATGTGCCTGGGCGGAGTCTGCACACGGATGGCGTGTGTGCGGAGTGATCAGCTGCAGAGAGGCAGAATGGAGGCGGATTAACGAAATGAAACTTCATATCAACCGGTGGCTTTCCTGGGAGAACTCTAGAATCGTTCAGCTTTCTTGCTTTCCAGCTTCTTTTTTTTTTGTGTATAATAAGCCTGAAAACCATGCGTTAGCTGCAAAGCCCTCAGGTGGCGTCAGAAAGCCTGAGGCAATGTCACTGTGAGTTTAGGACGGTTATCAGCACTGACATGGGCTGTGTAATAAAGATTCAAAAAGCTGCTATGTGTTTATGAATAAACACACCTTATTGAACAGCATAAGCAAGTAAAAATAAGCCCGGTTCTGCGCCTGTCAGCTGGAGCCATCTAGCTGCTGTTAGCCACATAAAAGGCTCATTTAGCGGGCTTGCATTAAATGCTAAGGTGTGGAAAAGTGAAGGATCGGGAAGAAAACTGTATGAAAACAGAGAGCAGACCTCGCTGAGGCCAGTTTTCTGCTGCAGCTTGCACTTAGAAGCAGCACTTTAAGTATGTGGATGGCTGTGTGCGCCGTTTGCCGGTCCCTTTCATTCCTCACTTAGCTCGCTTTTCATTCCACCATTGTCTCCCCCACCCATCCAATCACCCCCTCAGTGAGACAATATAGAGCTTTTTATAGAATTATTCCTTTTACTAAAAGAGAAAGCTGTTTCACGCCTGCCTCGCTGGACCTTTCACTTTTTTAACTCGCCGCATTTACATTTTAGTCGCGTGGCAGATGCTCTTACATAAAGGATTCGGCCCTGCTACAGCTCGCGACAATATATTTTCAAGAAAAGCGGTTTGAAAACGCCGCTGAATAAAATGACAGGTAAGGAAGGAGGTGAACAGAGAGCTGCACAGATTGCAGGCTGCTGCCCGCTTCTGTGATGGAAGCAAAAGAACCCAATGAAGTTATTAACTTACCTTAATCACCTGTTTTTTAGTCAATATGTATTATTTTTGACTGTTGCTTGTTAAAATGAACAGAAAATCTACCAATTTATAAGAAAAACTTCCCTGATCAATGACAATAATTTTTTATGTGTAATAAGAGCAGCTTTAGAAGATTAAATGCTTTTAATATGGATTAAATGTATAAATCCACAAGTATCTATGGTCCCTTTTCTGCAATATATATTGAATTATTTTATTATAACATATAAAAAAAGTATAATCTCACTGGATTGAGGGAAATAAATTAAGATTTCTTCCCATTATCAAATGTAGCTGTTATTATAGGCTGATTACTATTGTCTTTCTATTTCTTAATATTTAATAAAATTAAAACAGGAGATCTGTTTAGTTCAGAAAAAAAAAAAAAAAGATTTAAAAAAATTAAGAAATCAACTAATAAAAATAAGATTTTTCTTTCAAAAAATCATGTTAAAAGATTAAAAGGAATAAATCAAACTTTTTACGCTTTATATATTTAACCATTTAAAGCCCGATCCAAGAATAAAACAAAACAGAAAATTACTTTTTTTGGTTTGAAGTCCTTATTTGGCCTTTTAACAAAATATGTAAAAGAAAAACAGAAATTCATTTTTGATATTAATAATTTATTACTATGCTATAAGTCAAGATTATTTTTTGTGTAGTCTTCTACTGGCTGTTATCAGGTATATCTGATTGTGTACAATAGGATTTTGAGCAAAAGTTTTTTACCATTAAATTATGTAAAAAGATGTCAGACGAAAACATTTTCAGAAACCGTATGTATCAAATAATGCATACATTTGGCATTATAGGGTTAAACTATAAGGAATAAAAAGTTTGTCGGCCAAATAAAAGCAAAGGATAAATCTTAAGAACACAGCAGTTGGATTACATATTGATAATTTTAGATAGAAAAGTGTTTGGCATCACTGAAATCTGCTGAAATCTCAATTTAAATAAAGAGGTTTTTGTTGTTTATGCTTTAAAAGTTAAAAGTCTCTGCATGAACACACCTCACCCAGACCAGCATTGTTCCAAAATGACTTGGAGGCCATCGAAGTGTTGTCCCCAATGATGATGACTGTTGCGCCCTGTGGTCCATCCTTCTCGCCTCGGACTGATGGCTTTAATGCTCGGGGTTGCTGGGAAAGACAAAAAAAGTCCCACATAACAGATTAGATTAAAAACCACCCAGATAAAAGAGGAAAAACAGTTTTAGCATCAACTGTCTGTCCTTCCGCCCTCACACGCCTCAGACACACACGGATCACCTCTCCCAGGGTTGGGAGTGGACGCTGAATCCTAATCAGCGCGGATTATATCACGCCTCAAGTTATTAAAAACATCACCCCTGCCCTGAGTGTGAGGGGCAGTGGCGCTGTGCTTGTTTTATGACACGCGGCAAAAGCTGCAGGCGTGTAAATGTCAGGGTGTGCTCAGTGTCTGATCAAAGGGCACGCGACCGGGGAGCAGAGCACAGCCAACAGTAGCTCTGCCCTCTGAATACCTCAGCCTTCATTAACCAAACACTTAGCTCCCTCTCAGCTGTCTGCACAACATAACAGTGTGTCAGCTTGCACCTCCTGCAGCCTCTGCAAATATATAAAACGCTGTGAATATTTCTCTTGATATATCATGTAAAAAAATTAAGATTGAAAATCCATTACCTATTTATTTTGTGTAAGTGATGTAATACCTGATTTCTAAAAGTAGAATGAGAGGCAGATCTTTTAGCTCCTCAGGCCCTTCCTGAAACTAACTACCAGTGTGTAGCGCCCCGCCCACACGGGTCAAAACGGCTCAACATCAAACGCCAATATTTCCAGCAGGCAGGTTTGTCGAAAGACGGAGACGTGAAAATGTACCGTGGACGCCACACGCAATGCATGAAAACGCTGCAAAAATGTATGCTGCGGGCTCGTAAGTGGCGCCGGTGCCAAAGCAAAAACAGGGCGACAAATGTTGGGTACGCGCGACTAATATTTATATATGGTTGTTCTGGCGGGACCATTTCGCGGGTTCAGCCTAAATTCAGGTGCTGAACTTGCGCCGCCGATATTGTTTCGCTCTTCCTGAGATATTCCAGAAGAGCTAAGACACCGTTGTAAAACCCGGCTGAGCGGAAAAGTAGTACGAGCAGCACAATCGTACGCCATTGTTGTTGTGGGATACTGTGTCGCTATGCGCGCTTTGTGAAAGGCGACGCTATGACGCGCATGTAAGAAAAAAAATGCGTTAGCGGTTAAAGCTTAAAGATGGAAACGAAAAAACGGCGTTTTCTCTCAAAAATCTTCCCACCTGAAGGCTGAATAAAAAAAGATCGTTTACAGACCCCACGGCTTCGTGTGGATGACAGGCTGGTTTGGTGAAAAATGTGTGCTGCCAGCCAGGGTTTGGTCGCGGTGACGTGGGCTCCAAGTCCGCGTGAGGCAGACACCCTGTCTACTTCTTTGGAAGACAGGGCTTAAAACTTTCCTTTTGATAAAGCTTATAGTTAGAGTGGCTCAGGTTATCCTGAGCTATCTCTTTATAGTTGGCGTGCTGCTATAGGGCTTGGGACCGCTGGAGTGACATAGGGGACCCTTTTTACTCATTCCCCTGTTTCCTCATTCTTTACCCCTTTATTCTTCCCACTCTGCGTGAATCTGTTAGTTCAATCTCTAACATTCTGCTTTCCCCTTTTTTTCTCATAGTAGCTTCATCTGGTCTGTTCCCTGTTTGGCTGTGACCCATCCTGGAGAGAAAATATCAGCTGTGCTGCTGCCATCAAAACCTTTGTTTCTAGATGTTGGAGAACAGCCTGTTTTCCAGTGTAGTCCTGTTTCTCTGACTGTGACTAACTGGATGTACTCTCTTCATCCTTCTGACATGGGAGCTGGCTCGGAGCTCGTCTGCCTGGCTGTGTGTTTCACGGACGGGCCGCCTGTGGAGCTGGTTGACAGTTGCTTTTTGTATCTCCTGCTTCTTTCTTGTTTCTGTCTCTTTGAACCCCAGTGGGCCTCAGCAGATGGGTCAGCTCACACTGAGCCTGGTTCTGCTGGAGGTTTCTTCCTGTTCAAAGGGAGTTTTTCCCCTCCACTGTACAAGCATGCTTCTGGTGAGGGATTGCTGAAGAGTCAATGAGTCCATGCAAAACAACGGGTTTTCCTTAAATAGAAAAACTTTGAATGAAACTGTAAAGTGCCCTGAAATAAAAGGCCATAGAAAAAAACTGATTTGAATTTAAAAAAGTGATGTATAGTTTCACCCCGCCCTGTACTCTGACACCCCTAAATAGAATCCCATGCATCCAGTTTTCTTCAGATGTCACACTTTCACTGTTAATCAAACTTCTGCCCTTTGAATAAAAGGCTGTGAGCCTAAGAAGACAAAAAGTACCAGACTGAACTGGAAGAACAAGAAGGTCATGATAACTGAGGACGAGATGCAAAGATCCACACCTCTGAGGGGAAATATGTTGACAGCTTAACCCTTCAGGACGTCATTAAGGAAGAACGACTTAAGGAAGCTACTGTTAAAGTAGGTGACATGTCAAACACAACAGACGGGACTCTGGTTAGATAAGAAAACATGTGATGTTAACAGAGTGAAGGGAAGCTTTTAAGGAAGGTAAAAAAGAATAACCTGTATTGAAAGTCTCCAACGTCTAAAATGAAATCGGCTGTGATCGAATGATGATATTGGAGATTATTCTCATATTAGAATAGTCTAGTTAAAGTCACACTGTAAAACAAAAACATTTAGCTTTTACTCCTAAAGAATTCAAATGAGCAGAACTTCCCTAAAAAAGTGCTGTGAGCTGAAACATGATTGATTAATCCAAATATTTTAGCGATTTCATGCAACTGAAGTTTTTCAGACATATCTGTGTGACCTAATCGGGTGGATGACATCACTGCTACAATAAAGGCATTTATTGAAGGATCTACATGCTTAATGTTCTGATCTGCTTCTAATTGATGTTTAAGATTAACATTATTTTTCTTAAACATGTTAATTTGTTCATGATTTCTTTCATGATAAAATAAAACAAGACTCTCTAAAGCCACAATGTGATTTTATAGAATATTCTGGTGTCAAAAAAGGAAAAAGCTTGATTGATTAATTGACTTTTATTGATTTCAAAGTGGAGAATTTGCTCCATTAGCCCCCTAAAAGCTGTTTATTTATTTTTTAGCTCTAATATTTGATGTTTTTCCTTTAGTTTTTCTAAGTTGCAAACAACTTAACTGAACCAAGTTATATTAATTTTATACAACAAAGCCTTCAGTGCAACCAACACATATACTGCAAGCAACAAAACATAAACTATTAGTTATATTCTATTTTTCAATGGTTTTCCAAGTAATGTGAACCTATTAGATTTTATACTTTAAACCTATTTTATTTCTGATTAAGAAGTGAAGAGACATTAATTTCTTTCATTGGAAAGAGCTTGTAAAGCAGAACAGCAGATATGTCAGTCTGCAGATGTGCTTAAAAGTCGCTGATATAATTGCAGCTAAAGTACGAGATCGTATAAAAAAGAACGCCATTTTTCCAGTTTTAAGAACATTCCACCACCACCACTTTGCATCGAATCCCCAGCAAACAAAGAGAGTTTTCTGGTGGTAAGTTGATAAAACGTGAGGAAGGGGTGTTTATTTTTTGCAAAAATTGCCTCGAACATTTCCACAACTGCTCCCCAGATTGCTTTCAGACCTTATTTATTTCCATGTTATGGACTTGGAGATTACCAATGTGATTGAAGAAAAGAGCAGCACTGGTGGAAAGGAAAAAAAAAGAACATGATGTTTATACACCCAAATTTCCCTCTCCTTAACAGATATGTGCAGCTTGTCAGACATGTTGTAATTCTGCAAAGCGTATAATCCATTTTAGACTAGCTGCTCCCCCCCAATAACAGCCCTGTCTTTGCTCTTGCTTGACTCCCTGTTCTGTTGATCCTCCCCAACAAGCTGGAGTGATATTTAGCCCCCTGATACTCAAGAGAGATCAACGCCGCTGTTGCAATCTGTGGTCGTAATCACGGCCCCGAGATGCCCGCCTTTCACAGCCGCTGATATTCTGTCAGGCGCAAAAGCGTGGTTTTTTACGCGGTGTGTGTGCGCGGATTAAACAGAGATGGTGGAACGTGAACTGCGGTGATAGATTTTTATACTTTGGGGGTGTTCCTCTGTGCCATCTGTTCAACTCTACGGGCTGCTCATCTATTACTGCTTCAAATGGGCCCCAAAGTCAACGATCCGCTTACACATATGCACTAGGATCACGTTTTTTTTGTATCGCTTCATCCGGCAGTTTCCTGATACTCTTCTTTCTCCTTACTCTATAATGTATAAATCATCTTCCCTCCCCAGCCTCTGGGGGTCCCACTCCTTTTCTCTTTCCTTCAGACCCTCGCTTCATGTTCAAACGCCTGGATGAGACAGGGGTGGATTTAGGAAAGTTGGGGCCCCAAGCAAAAACAGGCAGGGGCCCTCTGAATTGAAAAGGCAACACATAAAATAGACCCATTCTACAAGATAGAGAAATGTTAATAGAATAGACATCCATTATCTGTTCTAGGTTTTGTCCCTTTTCTTCTTGTTTTCCTCTCTATGTTTTGTACTCAGCTGACTTTTCATGCTGTCTCTAAAGGAATGAAAGATTTTTTCCAAGCACTAAGCTCACTTAGCTGATTGCTCCTTCCTGTGTTTCCAAAAAGGCCAAAGTAAATAACCCAGTCCTTCTTTTCACTGTAGACAAGCCATGATCTGCTTATCTGTTCTCCATTTTTCATTTGGATGAAATAATAGCTGCATGAATCATGACAGCAGACAAGATAGAGGAGAGCAGGAGGCGGGGTTACCAATCTACTCGCTCTGGAGAGCAGAGTTCGCTGCTTTTAGATGTTGTCTCCAAAGTCTCCAGTAGCAGAAAAAAGTCGCTAGATTTGGCGCTAGGAGTTTTTTTAAAATAATAGTGCTAGAGGACTAAAGGACTAATGTCTCAGCATGATCTGGAAAAACTAATCCATGCGTTTATTTTTAGTAGGACTGATTACTGCAACAGTGTTTCACAGGTCTGCCTAAAAGTCTTAGTGAGGACAGCTGCAGCTGATCCAGAACGCTTTCGCTGCTCGTGTCCTCACTAAGACTAAGAAAGAGTAGAGCACATCACTCCAGTTCTAAAGAATCCCTTCCACTGGCTCCCTGTATCTCAGAGAATAGACTTTTTAAAAATACTTCTCTGTTAGTCTATAAATCTCTGAATGAAAAACCTTAGCACCTAAATACATCACAGACTTGCTATCAGTGTATCAACCCTCCAGACCACTCAGGTCTTCTGGCTCCCAGCCTTCCGCTCTGCAGACCTAGAAGACCAGAACTAAACATGGAGAAACAGCATTTAGTTCCTATGCTCCACTTATCTGGGAACAAACTTCCAGAAAACTGTAAAAGTGCTGAAAAGCCTGAGTTCTTTTAAATCAAGACTAAAAACACATTTGTTTAGGATTGCCTTCCACTGTTCTGGTTAAACAGGTTCAGCTTAAAACTTGTATTTTCTTTAGTCCAACTTTTTTTTGTTTCTGCATTTTTGATTTTATTATTTTTTATTTTATTTTCCTACTTGCTTTTGATTCTGTTTTATTTTTAATCATGAAAAGCACTTTGCATTGTCTTTGTACTAAATTTTGCTATACAAATACATTTGCCTTTGCCTAGAGGGTCTGAAAAGTGGCTAAATATAGCGACTTAAAGCGCTAAGTTGGCAACACTGCTCTTTGCATCGTTTGTTTTCAAATGGTTTGCTGCTGTCTGTTTGGACCTTTCTGAACATGTGCAGCAAATGGACTGATTAATATGGTGGACACTGCACTCTGATGGTATTTTAGCGAAAGTATTTCTATCAAAAACATAATTAATCTGTTTAAATAAGGAGTAGTTGTATTAACATATATGTAAACAGAGTTTTTTGGGGCCTCCAGGAACTTGGGTCCCTAGGCAACTGCCTAGTGTTGCCTAATGGTAAATTCCCCTTGGATGAGGAAGTTCCTGAACGCATCCCACCAACGCAGCAAACATCGGTTACCTACGGCGCGAGGCCTGACGTCTCCAATCCGTCTCGTCATTGTGAACTTTTCCGAGCACGGGGAAGGGAGGGGGCAAGCGGTCCGCTTTGTCTCCGGAGACCCGTCATCAGAAAGACTTAAACGTAACATTCAATCTTAACTCAATCTACTCCAGGCGGTCATTTAAATCCCTTCTTAGTTTTGCCGTCATTATCATCCCTGAGGTTGACTTTCCTCAAAGAAGAAAAAAAATATGTTTCTCTTATTCAATGTCTGGGAAATCGAAATGAGAAAATAACTGGATTAGGGACTTGGGAATCAGTGCAGCCTCCTAAATCATGTGCACATGTCATTATGAAGTATTAAAGGTTTTTGGTTTGACTGTGAGTGCGGGGGTGTGTGTGCTGGCTTTTTTTTTCTTCCCCTGCGTGTTATGGGTGTGCTTGAAAACCTGAGGGATGGAGAGTGATGGAGGGCTGGAGGATAAAAGCAGGTCTCTGAGGAAATAAAGCCAGTGTTGGCTTTAAGCAGAACAGACCTCATAAGACACATAGTGCTTATGCGAGGCAGAGTTAGAAGGCCCAGAGGCGCAGACCTGAGGGGAGCAGGCCACATGGGACTCTTACGCGCCTCCACTCACTCCTTAGCTCCAGTAAGAACCCCGACGAGATAGGAAAGTGAAATCCAGGAGGAAACAGGAGGGAGATAAGAAACGTAGCATTTTAAGGAGGCAAGAAGGGAAAGAAAAAAGGAAAGAAGATTTGAAAGAGGAGCCAGATTTTCAAAAAAGAAAAAAAAAAAGGTGGAGGGTGAAGATGGGGGAGGCAAGAGACAAAGCAAGAAGCAATTAGGACTTTTTTTTTTAATACCGTGTTCCAGGTAGGACGGCGTTCCTTCCGAGGGGTCGAGCCGCCGAGCCCGCCGACCGTGCTTGGAGTTGTTATGCACAAACATGTTGTCGGACACGGCCAGGACGTGACCCTCAACGCTCACCGTAGTCGACACAACCACCTGACATATGAGGAGGAGAAAGGAACTGCTGATTACCACCAAACATTTAAACAGTTCATCACAACTTTCTGATGTCTGGAACATTTTAGAATCATCGATTCATGTTTAGTTTTCCTGATATCAAGGTGGATTATCAAGCATTTACGGTCATCACTGTAATGATGATGCTATAATCTTTGGATCTGATTGTTTTATTGTGCAAAAACTGTCTCGGAACTCAGACTATCCCACAATGCAAAAATAATAATAATAATAGGTGCGTTTTCACCTGCTTTCAGCAGATAAGAAAATTTTCAAATGGAATCAGATGATTTACATTTATAATAAGAAAACAATCAACTCCATTAGCTTATTTCCAGTGCATAATATCTTATTCTGGGTAAAAATACTCCTTTTATTTGTAGAACATCTTATTTAGTTCAAATTGAGATAATTCATGGTTTAGTAGAGCAGCTTCCACCACATTCCCACCTAAATACTCGATTTTGGCTTGATCCAAATTTTAAGAACCTTTTCTTTAAGATTCACATACACGTTTATTTAAAGGATCTATCGATGTTTGAAAAATAGCGGAATGTTTAAAAGGAATCTCAGTCAATTTCTCTGTGGGATAATAAAGAACTGAAGGTGCTGCGAATCTTCATATGAAGTTTTTCACATTTTTTTTCAGATTACAAATGACTTTAATTCATTTAATGAGGATTTTATGTAATTAATAAAATAACGATTCAAGCAGAATTATGCTTTTATCAGCTCGGTACATCCAGAGATGAACATATTTATCTGTTAACATTTAAAGTAAAATAGTTTTAGATAAACCAGATTGTAATTAGAATCTCAGGGTTTGGTCTAAATTCTCATCTTAAATCACTGTAAATCTGCTTTAACTGGGTTATTTACACTGGAAAAAAAATCGAAAACTAGATAAGACATTTTTTTCTTAAAATAAGCCAATTTGTTCTTGGATTGAGGAGGTAAAAGAGACGTTATCTTATTTTACTCATTCCATTGGCAAACTATTTCATTTACCTATTTAAATTCAGGGTAAATACCCTGAATTTAAGAAATTTTTACTTATTTCTATATCGTTTATCCAGTGAAGAAGATGCTTTGATCACTATGGTTGTATTTTTTAGCAAAGTTTTAGGAAATTTGCTGACCTTAACTGGATTTAATCCAGAATATTTATCTCTATTAATCTTCCCTGCTCCTGAAAAAAGTCCTTCCCAGACCATGATGCTGCCACTTCCTTAGTTAACTGTAGGAATGATGATTTTATGGCGATTAACAGTGTTTCTTGCTGCAGAAAGTCTGACCACAGAACCTTATTCACATGGTTTCTGTGCCCTTTAGAACTTTTTGTAGGATTTCTTTTATGTTTAATGTTTTAGGAATTCCTTAAGTCACTCTGTCATTAACGTAGGGTTTATCCCTAAACAAGAGTTTCTCTGTTTCGGTTGATTTTTGGTCTAATTGGTGCTTTTTGTTCACTAATGTTCTAATAAATGACAAGAGAAGCTGAGAATAAATCACACCAGTGGAGATTCTGTTCACTAACTGGCTGATTGTGCAACTCAACAGCTGTAGGAAACAAAAAAGGGAAATCATGACGAAATTTTGTTCTAATTTAAAAAGATGTCTGATCTGGTCTTAGTCTACTATCTCAGTAAAAGCCACAGGTGTTAGTACACTGCAAAAAATGGAAATATGTATCAGACATGTTCACAAGTCACTTTTTGCAAGTCCAAGTCAAGTCTCAAGTCTTGAGAGCTCAAGTCCAAGTCAAGTCTCAAGTCTTGAGAGCTCAAGTCCAAGTCAAGTCTCAAGTCTTGAGAAGGCCTGTCGCAATAATCAATTAATCGCACAAAAAATTCTAATCCGCGATTCATTTAAAAAAGTGCAATAATTTACACAAATAACTTGCTTGTTTCTCCTTGTGTTTTCATCTCTAGATCACTGAGGCGGTTATGGCTTAAAGATTCGCTATTATATCTATGGAATTATCATTATCTTGAACTGCTAAATGAAAAATACAAATAAAAAGCACACGCAAAATTTTTCCGATAAATTTTGCATTTTCCAGTATTGACATTTGTGGTTACAACTTTTCTAGTTTTAGCAGTAAATGTCTGTTCTTTTTTATTGAAATGGGGACTGTGGGAAAAAAACAATCACAATCCTGCAGATCCACGTGCTGTTGCGTCCAGTGAAGCGTCGGTGTGTTGCACAGGAAAAAATATGGTTTTTATGGTTTCTTTCATTTTAATGTTAGTTTTATGCTTTGCATGTTTGATCAGCTTTGTATTTTTTTCTTTTTTTTATGTTTCTTTTGATGTTTTTTTGTTTTCCTTTATTTTAGACTTTTGAATTTTTCCATGTTGGGTTGTTTTTGGCTTGTTTTTCCCTGTGACAATCCATGCGCACTGACTGAAGTAGTTGGTTCGAGGAGGCGGAGGCATTAATTGCGCGTAATTGCTGGCAGCTTCAGTGGGCGCCGATTAAAGCCGACATAAAAGGAGTCTGAAGCGAGAAAGCGAGAAAGAGAATCGAATCTGCAGGTGACAGGTATATATCTTCCAACGGGTTTTGCCGCGCGGGATGCTGGATGGATGCTGAAGCTCCTCCTTGCTTCTTTTAGCTGGATCGGTCTGGAAAGGGGTTTGGCGAGCCAGGAAGTGGAACAGTGCTGGAGCGCCGCGTGTTGGTGGATCAGCCAGTGGGTGCTGCAGGCCGATCACTCGCACCTGAAGCAGCATAACAAGCGGAGCCCAACTTCCAGCCTCTGATTTTTAAGGAAAACTCTTGAATTTTAGGTTTTATCAGGAGAAGAAAATGACTGTTTTATTATGTCACTTTTGCTGTGGCTTTTTGTATAAATAAAACACTTGAACTTGAGCGCTTCACGGTTTGGGTCTTTGAGTTTTCTTAACCTCTTCTGTGTGCGGGTAAGGCGAGCGGCGATCAGTCAAGTTAGTAAAACAAAAAACACTTGAATAAGTGTTTTTACACTGGAATAAAATATTGTTCACAAGTCGGAAATCACGAGTCTCAGTCGAGTCTGAAGTCCTTTAAATGCAAGTCTAAGTCGAGTCTGAAGTCATTAAATATGCGACTTAAGTGCGACTCGAGTACGAGTCACAAACTCGAGTCCCCATCTCTGATATGTATGAGTTATTTTTGCTTAAATTGAGTGAATTTTGTCTTGAATTGAGGAGATAAGTGAGACACCTTGCCATTGGAACAAGACAATTTACATTTAAAATAAGAAGAAAACAATTGCTTTGTCTTATTTCAAGTGAATATTATCTAATTGTCTTATTTTAGGAGTAGAAATACTAATTCCATTGGCAAATCGTCTTATTTAGCTACTAAAATTAAGGATAAATGCACTTATTTTAAGAAATTTTGTACTTATTTCTAGATGGTTTTTGCAGTGTAGCTGTGAAGGTGCATCACTGCAAAAAATCTAAATCTAGATAAGTCATTTTTTCTTAAAATAAGTGCATTTGTTCTTAAATTGAGGAGGTAAAAGAGACATTTTACCAACGGAACAAGACAATTTATACTTAAAATAAGAAAACACAATTGCATCGTCTTATTTCAAGTGCATTTTATCTAATTATCTTATTTTAAGAGTAAAATTACTCATTCCATTGGCAAACTATCTCATTTACCTACTCAAATTAAGGTTAAATACACTTAATTTAAGAATTTTTTTACTTATTTCTAGAATGTTTTTGCAGTATTGTCTAAAATAAACATTTATTTAACCAGGAAGGTAAAAATAAAGATGAATAATTTTAGAACTAAAAAAATGTCCATGTTTATTGAGTTTTTTTTGATAGGTATTTTGAACTTTTCCTTAGTGTTTTTCTCTGTTCTTCTAAAGCATATAATACTGCTGGACAGTCACAGGGACGCCTGTTGCATTTTGATTCGCTCACCTGAAAACGTCTCATGTCTCGAGGGTTCCCTGCATTCTTCAGGCAGTTCTGGTTGCACTTCAGGAAGAACTTGAGGAAGAACCTGCATGTGAAGGAGGAGAAACAGAGACAAAAAGATCAGAGGAGCTGTTCTAAGATGACCTGCGAGTCTTTAAAAAGGTCAGCGAGGAATGATAAAACACAGAAAACAACACAAGGACTCAGCTGCTTGTCACCAGCGCACTTTTTCTTAGTCAAACCAAAGACAGTGACTTAGACGCAACCTTGTGTATCAATCTCTGAGCGTCTGTCATAAAGTCACCAGGGCAGATGTAAGCCCCCCTCCCTTCCAGATGCACCGCCGTGTGACGGGGGGGGCTGTAGCTACTCTGCAGCCCAGTGTTGCCATTCCTGCCTC
>JAGKQL010004541.1:0-14000 GCA_018398635.1 Cyprinodon brontotheroides
GGCACCTGCAGGCCATGTCTAACCTTCTGGGCAGCTTCAGGCCACATTTGACCTGTTTGGCAACTGCAGGCCACATCTGACCTGTTGGGCAACTGCAGGCCACATCTGACCTTGTGGACAGCTGCAGGCCACGTCTGACTGCAACGTCTGACCTTCTCGACAGCCTCAAGCCGCACAGCAGATTCTATCTGTGGTGGATCTTTTCTGCAGATTCAAGCCTCGGCTAATCCTCCCTCCCCAATGAAGTCTAGCCCGGTTCTTTGAGCTTGAAATCCATTATCATTCTCCATGCTAGAACATAACAGCAACTGTAGTCATAAGAAAACAAGCTGCTTGGTGATGGTCTTATAGCTTTTACTTTTACATGCTTGTCTATAATTTTTTTCTAACATCCTGAGACAACACTTTCCTTCATTTTCCTTCACACAAAATACTAATTGGACATAAATTTAGGGTAATGAAATATTGGGGTTATTGCCAAAGTCTACATCTGGAATTTTACAAATTTTAATGTCAAAGGCCTACCATATAAAAACCAAGAAAAACTATTGAATAGCAAAAATCTATTTTCCCTATGGTATTTAGAAAACTGGAAATGCTGCACAAATAATTTTTTGGTTTTTTTGTATATTCTAACATAATACAGAGACATAATGAATCCTGGTTTGTTTTGTTTAAAGAGATCATGTTAGCAATTGTTAAGTGAAAAATAATATTTCTTTTAGAGTTGCTCCTTTTTTTGGTAAACTTAAGAAATAATGAAACTCTAGTATCTCCTGGTGAGAGACAGAGCCTATTAGCTCCCTGCATGTTGAACACTATGTCATTTTAGTCTGTTACAGTGGCAAACTGCCTTGTTACGCTTGTGACTTGTTGTGCAGGCTGGCCAATTACTTTTGAACTTAAGTGGACATGACATTTATAGGTTTTGCACTTTGGAATGACTGCACATGTTAAAAGATGCATCATGCCTGTTCCTTTGCAAATAATTCATGGCGCTCAGCCCCTTTAGTTTGACTCCTTGAACTTAAACGAACGAGCTTTAAAAATAGCTCTGTTTAGATAAAAATGAATCAGATTTCAAATATATTATAAATTGTATTAATCTTACATTTTGCTCAACTTTATATTGAGGTAACCTTCAACCTGTAATTCATTAATTTTTCAAATCATAGTTCAAATACTAGGTACGGGAAAAACAAACAGAAAGGACCGTCACTGACGGAATAAGCAGGAAAAGATGGATGGATAGAGGAAAATCAATTTAAAAGACTTATAGGAACTAAGGGTGGAAATTATGAAAATTATAAAAATTGTGCTCACAGGAAAAAGTTAAATGTTCAGTACATTAACTTTAAAATTTACATTAAAAATTATCCTCTCAAAATAATAACAGCTTATATAGAACAAGAAGATTTGATGTATCTATGTTCACATATTTCATTTGTCTGACAGATTAAAGGAAATAGGGCAGATTATTTTTATGCTAGAACTGAAAATTTATTTTTCATTCATGTATAGATATAATGACAATAAAATACATGTATTTTGGGTGTAGCTGTTTCAGCCTGCTCATGAGAATGATCAAGATTTATAGATTCCTTTTAATGGTTAAAATTCAATCTAAATATAAAAATCTAGCTGAAGAATTGACAGTGATTTTAATACAGGCTGCTGGAGGCTACCCAGTGTTCTCCTTCAGCTGTCCAAGATCCAGTAAAAACAACTGCAGGCTAATTTAATTTTATGATGACCATTATGTATATGATTTTTATATATGAAGAGTGCTGCTCAAATGCCACAGATAAGATTTTGCAGGTGTTTGTAGTCTCATTTGGCCAGAGCATCGTTTTCTATATGTTCAAGTTTCCTCTTAAAGATGTGTTCCACACCATAGCTTGTGGTGAGCTGTTTTACTTTTAAAGGCACAATGTGCCTGATCTGTTATAGTTTTGGTTGTATAAAAACACTTTTAAACTTGCATGCATCAAATGCTGAGCAAGTGCCTTGAATGGTGCATCTGTGAAATGAGAAATGATAGCTGGCACAATCCATTGAGGGTGTTTGCATAAGCAATATGCCTATCATCAAAACATGCAAAATACTGGGAGAAGGATTTGCAAATATATTTACTTGCCACCTGCAATGCTATAACAATCAAACCCGAAAACAGGTTTAAGGTGCAGCTGCTACATCTATATTTGGTATGCCTGTGTTAGATATTTTATACTTTAATTAAGGCTCAGACCTGTGGAGCAGGTTACCATGACCCCATGCTGAGCTGTTTTGCTAGAATGAGTATCTGTAGATCACTTAATGAACAGCGGATGTAAAACACAGTTTTGTAGAAGACAACTGCTGTAAATAGTTAACCTGTGTGGTGACCAGAGATGGGAAGTAACGGCACAAAGTACTCAAGTACTCAAGTAGATTTTTCTGATATTTTTACTCACTTTACTACTTATTTTTATGGCGACTTTTTACTTCTACTCCTTACATTTTTACACGAATATCTGTACTTTCTACTCCTTACATTTAAAAAAAATTGGCTTGTTACTTTAGTTTTGAATCATTTCAATGGAGTTACCGTTGTGATTTTTCACGTCATCAATACCAAATTCAATTTAATTGGATAGGAATCTACGTTGCATTTGACGCACCACTACAAGATGAATCAACAGATTCGGCGGTATTCATTCGCGGCAAATCATTGCAGCATGGTGGCGGTGGCGTTAGCATAGTAGTATGGACGACGAGACGATTGAAAATGAACACAACGGAGATCTAGTCCTATTGGCAGACATCCATTTAAAATGTAGGCAACGGCATGAAAAAAGTGGTTTCTACTTTTACTTTTATATTTTAAGTAAATTTACAAGCCTGTACTTTGTTACTTTTACTTGAGTAAAGACGTTTAATCAGTACTTCCACTTTTACCAGAGTATTTTTTAACACAAGTATCTGTACTTTTACTCAAGTACGGAAAGTGAGTACTTTTGCCATCTCTGGTGGTGACACATTCAACTTTACTGATATATTGGAGGGTATACCTCCCTCTTGCAGTACTGGTGTCTATAGTTTAAATGTTTGTGAGCCCTGGTAGTGGGGGCTCTTTTTGGACTTTGGATTAATCTTGCATTGTTTGATTGTAGCCTCAGCACTAAATTTTGTATGATGTTCTCTGCTTTATTAGAGAAAAGTGCTAAAGTCTAGCTCTACTCTTGTGTTATCCTTAAGTTATTTTTTGGTGGACTTGCTGCTGGTATTCAAGGTCCAGAGTAGGGAAAGAATAATTTCAGTATTCAAATACTTTTAGGGTGCCAATACTTTCAACTCGATGGGTAAATGCAAGGTAACACCAAAATCTCTGCTGTCATGGTGGCATGAAGAAGGCATAGGTACAAAGACAGACAGAACAGACATTATTCTGGGCGATTGTCAATATTTAGATTGTCCAAAATTGAAACAGCAGAGTAAATCAATCCATTCTGCTTTTAGAAAAATCTTATTCCAACACTACAATTTTTCTTGTCTGCATACATCATTCTAGCACAGTCTTTTAAACAAACAGAGAAGGTTTCTGTTTCTTTTTTCCTTTGCCTGCATCTTCCTTATATGTCATCTAGGCAGTTCAGTTGCACAGTATGGCTGCCTTTGGGACAATCAAATGAAACAAACTCTGCTTTCCCCAACTCTGGTGACAGCAAGGAGCATGCTAAACATCTAAATAGGATACTATTTAAACATTTAAATAGGATGATTTGCAAGATTTTTGCACTGGTATTCCATTGCCCACGCAAACTTAGTAGAGCACCCATAACACACCCATTAACTACACAAGCATTTTATGTTTTCACAAGCATTTCATCACCTTTTAATTTGTGCCTTTGTAGATCGGGCCCTTGGAGTACTGGATTTCCATAATACATGAGCTTACTCTCTAAAATGAATGTAAAAGCATATTAAACTTCTTAATAATATTCAAATAAACTGAGACATCTGTCTGCCACAGTTTAGAAAAATATATATGAAGTTACAATGATGTAACTTCATATATGCATCAAATGAATCACATGAACAGCATTTAAGTTTCTTTTCATGTTTCTATTTGTCTCATATATTATGAGCCATATGGGAATTTTGAATAGAAAGGGGGGGTGGGGGAGTTATACACTGTAATGCCCACTAAATCAGAGACTAAACCAATGTTAAATCAGCTCTTTTTCATCATCTGTCAGTAATGATATAGGAGAATGAACACAAAGAAAATCATGATGAGAAGGAGGGAGGCTGCTTGTAAAACTGGTCCTTTACCTAATCCCACATCACTGAATAGATACACGTGTTACCTCCAGAGCAATTTGTCAAACAACACACTGAATGCTTGATGAATCAAGTGCCCCCTGGTGGTAATGTAATGGACCAAAGAAAATGATTTTGATTGTTCATATTATACGTACAACCAGCCATGGGCATTCTGCAGCTATTTGAGCATTACTTTACAGAGCCAGAAACAACTTACAAGGTTAGTGTGTTTTAAGATAAAACATGTAGCTAGAATAGGATCTTCCTAATAATCAAGCTGAAATATTACTTTATGTATAAAAGCTTTTCTTTTATTTGGAAAGCAAGCCCCCAAATAACAAATAAAAGAATAAATAAAAAGGGGAACCAGTGCAGGACAGTTAATCCCATCAGGGGAAAGACTGCATTCCCTTAATGAGTAATGAGAAATTAATAACACGAGCATGCTTTCAGATTAAACAGAGCAGTTAGGACCATTAGATCATTTTCATTGCTGGCATTAGGGCAGCAGATCAGTTTTTTTACCCATATAATCCAGTAAAGTAGGTCAACGTCTATTGAGCATTAGTGCTGCGGCCGTGATCCTGTTGTTTCAGCTCTAGGACATGGTATTAACCCCAGAGACAGCTAAAGTGGATAGGTCAGAGGCTGCAGGAATGTTACGTACCTCCGGACACGGGTGTAAACTGTGGATAGCACCTCTGAACTGCTAACGCAACCTGACACTGTTTTCAGGGCGGAAACAGTGTCTGCTTCCCTCCAGCGTGTAGACTAAGTTACGTATTACTTTACCTACTATATCTCACACACACATGCATGTACACACAAACAGACACACACAAGCACAGACACAAAATCCTTTCTGGTATTTTCTCATACCAGCTAAATTTGCATTGTTGGAATCTCCATGTCATTCCTGTTTACTCAACTTACCTGGATTATTTGAAGTGAAAATGATTAAACTAAAGAAGAAACAACAACAAAAAACTTAAAGATTATGTCCCTGTGTAAAAGCTGACCTTGTTGAAGAGTATTCTCTTGTTTTGGCAAAATGGGCTAAGCAATTTTCTTACTTGGACAGCTTAAAAAGCAGCTCAGTGACCCACAGCTGCCCTGCAAAGAATAATCAGTGGGCAAGCAGAAGGCCCATTTAATATCAGTGTCCTTAATAACCACACCAAGCACCTCACACCCATTAAGATGAGGAGAGTCACAGATCACTAAGATTAGTTCAGCTTTGTTTTGCTCTGTAGATGTTGAAGCCTTCGCGTTCAGTTGCCCCACATACACACCGGCCCATCTCTTATCATCAATGCCTTCTTAATCTGAAAGCAAGTCCACTTTTGACTCAACAAATGACCCAGCAGGCAGAGATATTTCAATGTTTGTGGTGATTAATCCTACATTGGACAATCACATATTTAAAATGAATGTTTTTGTACTTTTAACATAACCATGTTTTTGTTTTTACCTACAATGCTTACATTTGACCACTTGTTGCACTTTTAAGAAATGGAAATAATGTTAGAGATTTCAACTTTAATAATAAAAGTTTGTCTAAGTCTAAGTTTCTCCACATTTTTGCTGATGATGCAGTTTTTTTCGTTCTTATTCTTATAATAATGCGCCAGACAAAAAGTGATGTGGCCAAACATTCTGGACATGTAGGCCTGTGAAAAGGCTCGATTTTAAATAAAGTTTTCACAAACATAAAGTTCAGTGAATGGGAAAGAAACGCTGAATATGTATTCTTACAATGGAAGGAATGAAGAATTATGAGCTTCTGTTCAAATCTTTCAATTACAACAGATTAAATGTTTTACATGATATTTACGTTGGATTGTATTTGTCCCCACCAAACACGTAAGCCCTTTCCCTTCACACAGTCACTAGCTTAATAATGGTTATCCATTTGCTACTGTTAACTCACAACACCAGGATGACCAAACGAGGCTCAGTGGTATAAGTGTAGACAAAGTCAGCTGAGTTTAATCTCAAGTGAACTTCTAGTTGGTTGTTAAGGTAATCTATATAGGCTAGTTTGACATTTTTACCTCAGCTGCCACAAACAGAGATAAAAAAACATCAAGTGAGGGGAGAACAGGGAAGAGACAGAGTGGACTGATCTGAGATTGAAAGGGTGAAGGAATGCTTGAGGTCCATTCCTAATAGCTGCATTTTTAAAACCGCAAAGCAGCATGATTGTTTCCCCTTTTTAACACATTTTAGGAAATATTTAAAAAGACATTGGCTGTAAATTTTGGCATGTTAAACTTGTATTTCATTGTTATAAGTAAGCTCAGGCATTCTTAGTTTTACTTTTACTTTACTTCTTCTGAAGATTTATTGAACACCAACAAGAGTATTAACAATCTAATTCATACTTTAAGTTAAGAATTAAATGCTGCAAATATGCAGAGGGACACTGTTGAGGTTTGCCTTGCAAGTTAATTCTGCTACAGTTTACAACTTTAGTGACCTTTGTGATTGGAGCATTTAGATGGACCAGCAGTGTAACAGCATATTGTGAGTTTTCATGTGTTTATACACTGTTTAAGTTGATTTTGTACCATCTATCTAAAATGAGGAGCTCTATGAAATTACATAGAATAATAAACAGACCACTAAACTGAAGAAATTGTTGTAAAGAGTGTGAGGTCTATAAGGTCCGAGATAAAGTTCATCCTGCAGAGGGCAGTGAAGGCACATGACACAGTGCAAGTCCATGTTTGGGCCCATCCTCTGCTCACCTAACTTTCCCCCACTGGTTGATTTGTAGTAGAAAACCAATAATAAGCAAAGTAAAACATATCTAATATAGAAAACCAACATTTCTAACAAGCTATTTATCTGCAAAATTAAACTATTGGTGCTAAACTATTTGGTGAAGAAAAAAAAAAATCTTCACCATCAGGACTGATTGACTCTCTGCCGTTTCTTTGTGCTTAGGAATTTAGTTCACTCTTGTGTTCTTTGTTTATTTCAGAATTATTCCTGTTCATCTCTGTTAATCTCCTCTCTGGTTTCATAATATCTTTGTGTCTCAGATCTATATGTTGTCTCCCCACATCCCGCATATGTTTTTACTTTATTTAGCTGAACTGTCCCAGTTACGTTGTTGAACTATTAAACTCTAAACTGGATTCTGCATCAAACTTGCAATATTATTTTTTCACTACCAACGTGGCTAAAACTTTTATAATCCTTTTAAATAAGACATAGCTCAATGTTATACTGCATTTTACACCATATTGATTTTACAATGCACTGAAACTTTGCACATTAATGCCTTTTTGCATCATTATTTTTTAAACTGTATTTCCTTTTCTCCTATACTGTTTAAATGATGATCACTGCTGCACTTTATAAATGGTAATGATAATTCCACTGTTTTAAGCTGTAAGAAACATAATTCTGTTTTGTATATACTTGGTGTATACAAAATGACAATACAGTTTGTGTATGTCTAAGTCTAAGTTTACACTCTTGCCTCTCACCTGCTCTTCCCGCTATCTAAGTTCTTGGTTTCTGTTCATTCTTTGCAGGTTTTTTCTGCTTCTCCAGCAGAGGACCTGTTCTCCTTGTCCCACAATATTTTAGAAGCTTATCTTTCTTGTTGAACTCTTCAATCGTCTATCTAACATAGAAACCTTTTTAAAAAAGCTAGATACATGTTTAACAATCCTTTCAAGTCTTTTTTTCTGTATCTCTTGTTTTGGTACCATTTATTGATTATGTAAAAATACCAAAGTAAAGGTTATTTTTCAACAGCAATTAATGGAAATAGAGTGTAATTCTACGCAGGGCAATGCACGTTTATTTGTATAGTACAGTTCAGTACAAAGATAATTTTACATTAATTAAACAATAAAATAGAAGGAAAATGAAATCAGAATAAAAGCAAGTAAAGATAAAAAACATGATAAAAGCAGGTAGTAAAACAAATAAAACAGTTAGACCTCAATCCTTAAACCAATAATATCTCAGTTAACAGCTTAACTTCAGCAGTCAAAGGCAGTTCTAAACAAATGGGTTTTGAACTTTGACTTAAATGAACTCAGGCTTTCAGAACTTTTACAGTCTTCTGGGAGTTGGGTCCAGATTAGTGGAGAATAGGAACTAAATGCTGCTTCTCCATGTTTATTTCTAGTTCTGAGTCAACAGAGTAGGCTTGAAGTAGAAGACCTGAGTGGTCTGAGAGGTTGAAACAAAGACTGCTATGTATTGAGCTGCTGATCCATTCAGTGATTCATAGACTAACAGAAGGATTTCAAACATCTATTCTTAAGGTACAAGGAGCCAGTGGAAGGACTTCAGAACTGGTGTGTTCTACTTTGTTAGTTCTAGTGAGAACACTGGCAGCAGCCTTTTGGATCAGCTGCAGCTGTCTGATGGACTTTTTAGGCAAACCTATGAAGACAGTGTTGCAGTGATCAGTTATACTAAAGATAAATACATGGATGAGTTTTTTCTAGATCCTGCTTGGCCATTCCTTTAATCCTGGAAATATTCTTCAGGTGTTCAAAATCTAACTTCGTAACTGGGTTTATTTGCCTCTGAAAGTTCAGGTTGAATCCATAATTCTAGATTTACAGAGATATCATTTTAGGAAAGACAAAATGAATTAATGTTTATCTATGAAGACACATAGGTCCATAGTACTTGCTTGCTTACTTATGCCAGAAAATTATTGCATTGCACTTTTTAAAGCCCTGGGATGAGATCCTCCTTGATGCTATGAACCATCAGAGTACTTTCATCCAACCTAATGTAAAGGATTATCCAAGCAATGACTAATAATAACACAAGTGTCCATAGGCCAAAGAGGTTTCTGACTATAGTATTGGAGAATGAGGTGATGTAGATGAACTAAAAAATATTTTTGACAAAAATATGATAGACATTATTGCCATTTTCCAAGGTTTGAATCTGTCAATGTATAACAATTATCCTAAACCTTTTATTTTCTACAGATCTAAGTCTCCTTTGTGATATTCCACTTATCAAAATACATATCAAAGGTGACACAAGAAGGATGTCTTGTGTCACATTATGAGAAGCTGTAGTAAAAGATAGGAGACATGACTGGGTCATCATGGCAATCTTCCAAACAGCCTTTAAACAGCGTTTCACAGTTGATAAACAACCACGGCTGTAATTAATATTGTACATTCATGGTAAAAGGCATTCTACATAATTACTCCGGTGTCTCCTCTAGAAATATGCACATTCAGTGTTATTATAAAGTATGCCAGTATATCATATTAAGTCATAAATAATGGTAGTGGAATTAATTAATTATATACGTGCCCCTCTCCCTTGTGTGTTACTTTACATTCAACCATGTCAGCATTTATTGATGCAGTCTTTAAACAATGACAATTTATATGGCTTTTTAAAGATAGCTATTTTTTGATTCTCTAATGGTGTTGGTAATTAATAGGGGGAAATATGCAAGGCCTCTGGAATCAGGCTGTTGTTGTTTATTGGGAAAATTTTTCCCTGGATATAATCAACAGATATACTTCACCAGATATACTTGGTGAAGTACACAGGACTTCTGATATACTTGGTGAAGTACACGGGACTCCGTGATTTGATTTAGCTTTTGAGGTATTGTTCACTATCGTTAAATATGTTCTGACTTAAACGATTGGATTCCCTTTTTTAAGTAATAAATCAATATGCACCTGTTTTCCAGGGAAAAATATGTACTATTGTTTTTCAATTTGCTTTTTGGGTATGTTAAAAATTCTGTATTTTCTCCTCATATTTTATATTATCAATTGTAATCTTTTTATTTTAAGATAAGATATAATTTCTATTGTAAACATAAATTATATATATATCCTAACTCTTCCTCACTCATCTCTTGCTCTGGGAGGCCTCGGAGCTTGAAGGCTCTGTGCTGTATCTTTGCTGTTCCTAGAACTGCAGTCTTCTGGACCGAGATGTCTGATGTACTGTATTTCTAGGGATCTGCTGTAACCACTCTTCAAGTTTGGGGGGTCACTGCCACGGGCACCACTGAGTCCTATACCTTCCAGCTTTTATCCAGCTCTTCTCTGAGACCCTGCTATTTCTCTAATTTTTCATGTTCTTTTTTCTTGACGTTGCAGTCACTTGGTAGTGCTATGTCAACGACAATGCTTTTGTCCACCCCACACACACACACACATATATATATGTGTGTATTTTTTTTTTTTTTTTTTGAAATTCTATTGAAGCATGGATATGTCTAACTTTAAAGTGTAAAAAACAAGCAATGTCGGACTTTACTTTGTTCATGTTCATTGTGTATATATATGTATATATTCCAAAAAACACATCACTCTAATTGTTGTATTTATAGACAGAATTTTTTTCAACTTTTGTTTCAACATAGTACTGCTACAAAAACTATTTTAAGGTGGATGACGCTTCCCCATAACATGCACTTTCTGCTTTTAATAGTGCTCAGGTTCCCCAAGTACAATCCTTATTTGTGAACCCTACTATACAACAGAACAGTAACTCAAGAACTACTTCCTTTCATGATCTTGGTGCTGATATCTGTTCTGATTACTCATTTAACTCAGCTGCTTATTTCAGCCCAGTTCTCATTACTGTTCATCTGATCCACCTGCTTCAGCCTCTATTTAACCAGCCTTCAGACCAGCAATCAGTGCCAGATTATTCAAGCCTGTGGTGAGAGTTCTCTGGCGTTCCTTAGTGTATCTGATTGCCTGGTCCCGGACCATTCTGCCTCTGGACGTCTGAGCCTGCCTGTCCCTGTTCTGATCCTTTTGCCTGACCTGTCCTTGGACTTCTCCTGAATTCTGCCTGTGTTCCCAACCTGGGACTGCTTTGTGACACTGTCCTGGTTTTCCCTTCGGAACCTCTTTGGACCTCTGGTCCCCTGGCTCTGACTTCTAAATATGTCCTCGACATCAGCATTGGCATCGCCCTCTGGATTATCCTGCTTTCCTTTATCTGCCATTTTCTGATCTCCTGCCTGTCCTCTGACCACTGGGACATGAGTGCCTGGGACTCCCTAGGCGGCACTCGCTGTGTGTTGTTGGGAGCTGTTGTGATTTTATGTTCAATTCTATTCCCAGCCAGCTGGGAATTTATATTTCTGATACTTTACAATGTTTATTGCCCTCCCCTGTAGGCGTGTTAAATATCTTATTTAATCAGATATTTCAGCTGTTATATATTGATGACACAATTTCCTACTAGCTGTGTGTGTAGAACAATAGATGAAAGAATGAGTCAGAGCACTTAATCATGGTCAAACAGTTAATTCTGCACATACATGGGGAATAAATTCACCACAACTTCTGTTCAAAATATAAGAGTTTATTCACAGAAAAATCATTCAGCTCCAAGTCAAACATATTACAGTCAGTTTTAACACTCTCAACTAAGACACTAGTAAAAACTCAACCAACAAAACTAAACCACTATGTACAAAGAGGAAGGGTGGTGTGAGAAAACATGCTGCAGTTTAAAGATGTATTTTGCAGTTGTGTTTTGAAACCAAAGTTTATCTGGAAGAATTTGGGATATGATCAAATTAGCTTTTCACTAATTTTTAGAGAAATTGGAATGTTTTCAGACCAATTCACGCAATGCAAATCCATGAGGTGAATAAAACATTATTTGGCCAAATAATGTTTTATTGAATGATTTGCTTGATCAAGAACCAACAACCTCTTTAGTTAAATGATTCTTTACCCTCTTTGAAATAGCTAAGCAGTGAATAGACATCAGGATTCCACTAAATGACTCTTGGTCATACTTGCTAATGGAAATGTAATGGGCATTTGAGGAACATATGAAACACTAATGTTATATCAGTGTTTAAAACCCTTAGTGAAATAAAGCTTGTCCAAGCTTCAGCAACAGCTCAACACATATTCCTGTAGCATAGCAT
The DNA here is from genome assembly GCA_018398635.1 of Cyprinodon brontotheroides. Taxonomy (NCBI): domain Eukaryota; kingdom Metazoa; phylum Chordata; class Actinopteri; order Cyprinodontiformes; family Cyprinodontidae; genus Cyprinodon; species Cyprinodon brontotheroides. The sequence continues at coordinate 12,224 of JAGKQL010004541.1, forward strand.
AGCATGCAGTCCATTCTTTAGCTTCAATTAGCGTTGTCTTTCCCAGCAGTAAACACACGATATGATTAGCATAATCAAAAAGACATATTGTTTGTTCTGTCCCTAATCATCCCGACCTGCAAACCTTTTCCATGTCCATTTGAAAGCTTGAGTTTCATCCATTTGCAGCTCTGCAGTCAGGCACAGCAGTTGTTCTTTGTCTCAGTCATTAATCAGGCAGTCCTTCTCTCTCCAGTCTGGCTCTATAAGTTCTTAAACTAAAGAGAAATGTGTTGTAAAAATGTCTGTTTTGCAGCATTTTTGGTTCTGAGTTCTGACTTATCCTTGATGGTTCTGAGATCTGGTTCCCCTGGGGCCCGCACATCTCCCACTGTGTTGAGATCCAGCCCGAGAAGCTTTGGGCACAGGGGCAAAGAGATCAGAAGCAGAAAGAGGCAAAAATAGGCAAGTAAAAAGAGAGAGAATCCTGTGTGCTCTGTGGTTTTGTCTGTCCTCACAGAGGGGGGCAGGTTTTCACACCTCTGGTGGCTTCCATTTGACTTTTGCCTGTGGAGGCCTTGCCCGAAACGGGGGGTTGTTACTGAGATTCAGCTGATTCCACATCATAATGTCAAGATGAAATATGGACACTGGTTCCCAATGTTCAAAAGTATAATCATGGCATATGGCATAACAGAGCTGACTGGCTGGAACCAACCTCGATCTCTGGGGAAGGGGACTGTACTATAAGACCAGGTTAGTGACTCAAACATTTCATTGTCATCCTCCGGCCAGACAGACGTGGTCACTCAACCTATGTTTTCCTTCTGTAGAGGTTCCTGCCGCAGATGTCCTAGCTGTCTTCTACAGTCCTGCTTTTAAATAAACATTTTGTGAAACCTACAGTAGCTGTCTCTCCACCTTGAAAACTGGGTCCTTTTGTTCTGAGCTTGACACTTCCAATTTTCCAAAAATATAAATACAGTTCTTGGGATGATAGTTCTTATCCATCAGCACAACTAATACAATGGTTTCATTTGCAAGCTCTTTTGACATACTGTAATCAGACTTTTGCTTTATGCCTCTTTCTTTTCAAAAGTAAAGAACTACTTTCTTACAATTAGCAACACAGAAAGTGTCCATATATTCTGAGTGTTAGGTAGGTGTCATAACTATACGTTTAACATCATTGGTACTTGAGAAGATGTGTTTTACACCAACAAACAGACCAACCATAATAATCCTAAATGATGAAGTTTAAGGATGAGTTTATCAAGTTTTTTGATCAATATAATACATCAGATGTTAAAGGTATTGTGTAGGATTTTCGGAATTTTTTAAAAAGACCCGCCTACTCCACTTTAAAAAAAAATGCACACGCACAACCATGTACCAGCTCCCAAGAGGGAACTCCTATTAAAAGCGTGCGAGAACATACACAAGCCCATTTCTCCTAGTGCACACTATTTAAAAGTGCCAAATCTCATATCTCATACAAGCTTACTGTGCCCCAGCAGCTGCCTAACCCTACCCAACTGCAGCGACTAGTAACAAAGATGGCACAGGCACCGCGCAGTGGAGGAGGAGTTACGTGAACAATTAGGAGCAAAAAGCAGTGATCATCTGTCTGAATGGTAAGTTAAATGAAATCGCTATAAAGTCCACTATATAGTGTCTGGTCTATATAGTGATTGAGATATTTAGGTGTCAGCTTATGTTCAGCTTATCTCGTCTAAGTAATAGACGAGATAATAGATAGATAGATAGATAGATAGATAGATAGATAGATAGATAGATA